>JAECUM010009002.1:0-61993 GCA_016617855.1 Megalonaias nervosa
CAGATACTTGTCCGGACGTCAAAATCGGCGAACAATTATTGCATTTTATCCAATATGTCACAAACTGAGCGAAGTGTGTCGTGCTGTTTTGAAAATTGAACTATTCTCGATTACGACTGGCTTAAGTTGGAAATTAGCAGGCGCAATTAGGATAAACTAGCAGGGTTGGAACTACCGAGGGGTGCGGACTCGTGTCTTCCCTTGTGTTATATTATTACAGGTTAGGCTCCCAATTTTATTTGTAACAAACCCCTGTGATTGGTTTTGGGAGTGGACCGGTTCTGGCACTGCCAGGTACTCATTGAGAACAGCTGCTACCTGATATGCAGCTGCTACCTGACACGTACTGCAGATAAAACAATCAAGTGCGAAATATCCCATAATATGTTTGTCGCAAACGAGATCCAACGATGTACATGAGGATACATACTGGAGAAAAACCATATAAATGTGAAGTACGTAATGAAAGTAACAGTGGAATTAGGAATATGCACATGATGATACATGCTAGAGATAAAAAATTTGAGTGTGACGTATGTAATAAGATGTTCTCTCAAAATAGCGATCTAACGATGCATATGCGGATACATACTGGTGAAAAACCCTTTAAATGTGAAGTATGTAATAAAATGTTTAGTCAGGGTGGACATCTAATCAGGCACTTGAGGACACATACGGGAGAAAAACCATTTAAGTGTGAAGTTTGTGATAAAAGATTTAGTAACAGTGGTTCTCGGCATTTGCATATGAGGATACACACTGGAGAAAAACCGTTTAAGTGTAAAGTATGTCATAAAATGTTTAATACAAGTGGAAGTCTATCAAGGCACACGAAGATACACACTGGAGAAAAGCCATTTAAGTGTGAAGTATGTAATAAAATGTTTAGTGTAAGCAGTCACTTAACGAATCACATGAGGATCCATACTGGGGAAAAACCATTTAAGTGTGAAGTATGTCATAAAATGTTGACTCAAAGTGGGGACCTAATGGTGCACATGTGGACACATACTGGAGAAAAACCATTCAGGTGTGAAATGTGTGATAAAAGGTATATTACAAGAGGAGCTCTAAATACGCACATGAGAACACATACTGGAGAAAAGCCGTTTAAGTGTGAAGTATGTAATAAAATGTTTAATGAAAGTGGACATCTAAGAACTCACTTGAGGATACATACTGGAGAAAAACCATTCAAGTGCGAAGTGTGTAACAAAAGATTTAATACAAGTGGAAATCAAGTGACTCATATGAGGTTACATACTGGAGAAAAACCATTTAAGTGTGAAGTATGTAATAAAAGATTTAATACAAATGGAAATCTAATGATTCACATGAGGATCCATACTGGAGAAAAACCATTTAAGTGTAAAGTATGTAACAAAATGTTCAGTAGGAATGGACATCTAAAGAGTCACATGAGGATACATCCTGGAGAAAAAGCAAAAAATAGTCAAGTGTTAAGTATGTAATAAAATGTTTATTTAGAGTGGACAGCTAATTATTCAATCAGGGATACATATCAGAGTAAAGTCAACTAACTGGGAAGTATGTGATCAAATGTTTATTCTCAATGGAAATTTGAATAAGCGCAAGAGGACACATACTGGAAAAAAACCATATAAGTGTGTAATATATCATAAAATGTTTGGTAAAAGTTGGACTCTGAATACAACTCTATGGTGAAACCAGCAATTTAAGTAAAATTCAGCAAATGATTTATTTTCCTAGAATAAAAAGCAAAAATTCAAAAGGCATTTACAATATTTAATTCCAAATAATCCAAGTCCAGAAGTATGTTCCTAAGAATTCCAATGGCACTTATATGTTTTATGTATGCATGCATCATACAAAACAGAAATCACTTTAAATTACAGATATCGACATGTGTGATTTGTAACTGACTCCTTTATTGTTTTGCACCATTTGAAACAATAAATCACAATATAAACATGGTACATGGAGAACTCGCCCCATGGAGAACTTGCTCCATCGTTTCTGGAGAAGTCGCCACAGGGTGGTTGGAGAAGTCACCCCAAATGGTTGGAGAATTCACCCCAAAACTTGTAACCCAGAAAAACTTATTTAATATTAATCTTTAAGAATCATCCAAATATATACATTATTTAGAAGATAGAAATATGTACCATAGAACAATACTGTTAGCAACAAAGATGTCGCTCTATTTGATCGCATCTTGAATTGTTCACTTACCTAATTGAGATCATAATTCATTGTGATTAACATTCGCACTGAAATCAAAATATACCGGTACCACACACACACACACACACACTTCTTTTTCCATTGCAAGCGTTTACTTAGGCCCAGTATATGTTGGGCTATTGTTACCGAACATTTTGGAATCACTGTTTGCTGTTGTTGATGCTGTTTAGTACTGTCCCCATTGTGAGGCATTATATCAGACTTGTTTGTCTGAAAGTTACGAAACATGAGATGATAAAATTAATCAATCTGTGTGGTGTCCAAGATGGTAAGTAATTCATGCAGCCCAATTGTTATATCATATAACAAATTATTTTATAGTTTTCTAATTTCCCTTGTAAGTTTTGTCTCCATCCATGAAAAACAGACCCTTCATTGTAACTGTTTATTGAACTAGTTATATTGGTATATGGTATATTGATGGGTCATGCAAAATAGTGCGGAAGCCTTTTCACCTTTTCATCAGTTGCTGTCCAATCACATGTTTGTGCAAGCATCTGATGAAATCAAAGAGTTTCCAGGCATTTTCGTACTGATGTCTAGCAGACAGAAAAAAAACTATAAAAAGGTATTGTTTTTATTACACTTCTTAATAAGGTTCCCATGATGCAATTTTTTCATAAAGTTTTCGGGCTTCAATAAACTTGTTTCAGATCTTGCATCATGTTGCATCCCAACCGTTTGTTTGCTTCTTTTAAATGATATATTTAACATTTGTAACATTGTATAAAAATGTCTTCTGCAATATCCTGGCCATGCTGCCCAGTAGCCCATCAGTGAGGAAAATGGTTGTAGATTTTGAACGTGGCCTGTGGCTTGCTTTGTAGTTGGGTTTTAAGAAGCCAATCCATGGTTGTGCCTTTCACTAGGGACAAGCAGTGTGGCGGCAAGCCCAATCATTTGGATTGCAGGTACATACCCTCATAACTACCACCATCCCAAAAACTAGAAAAGCTCCTGAAATAACATGACAAAGTAATGCAACCACAGCAATATCTGATTGTTAAATAAAGAACAGAAATGAAAGCACCATTCCTGAAGTATAATTTGTACACATGATTCCATTGGAATTATACATAACATCATATCCTAAAATACACATGCATCTCTCTCTCTCTCTTTCTCGCTGCACCAATAAATGCTTATTTTGCAGGAAGTTAACAAAAATGATCAGCCGATGATAATTTCTATGATATGATTTGCGTCAAAACAAATCCTTGATAATTGTAATCACATATTTCCATACAATATTTCAGTCTCACTACAACAGGAAAGATGGAGTATATAAATTCATTAGAAAAGTTGTAGCCATGCCATTTCTTCTGAAAGAACAAATCAACCATACAAAATGATGGTTAAGGCCAACACTGACCAGTTAGGACAGCTGATGGACTACGTGGAAAATAACTGGATAACAAATCCAACATGGCTGCCAGCTACATGGTCTGTTTTACAAAGGGCAATCAGAACTAACAATGACATTGAAGGCTGGCATAACTGCTTAAATCGCTGTGCTAGAAAATCAAAATTGGCAATGTATCTGGCATTTACTCTCCTGTGCAAGGAGGCACATAGCTGCCAAGTGTCCCATTTTCCCCGTATTTGGCCCGTATTTTGGACCTGAAAACGAGCGTACATTTTTCTTGCAAAAAGTACGTTTTTTTTAATAAAAAAAAGTAATTAAAATTTCCTTGCAATTTTCTGTTTAGAACGGGCACTTGGTTCCATTCTGATAGAAATTTCTTGCATGTATATAGGAATAGAGTTCTAAAATATGATTGGTTCATTCAAAATCGAGGCTACCATGTCTATCTTTAACCGCCATATTGAATTGCGCAAACATTTGCCGCTATCACTGTATTTCATCTTTGCAATATTCAGCTTCTAATCATGTCTAAAAGGAAAGCAAAATATTCAGAATTTTCTCCAGTAAAGAAAATAAAGCAGAATTGGAAGGACAACTGTGCCGTCTTGTTTAGATTTGTAAAACCATCTAGTAAAGGAAAAAACTTTACGTTTTCAAAACGGTTTTGCAAATTGATTTTGCTATTGGGCATGGAGGTACCCAAGACATACAAGAGCATGAAAAAGCTAATAAACATAGCTTGCTGCTTCATCATCAACAACCCAGCCTGAACTTATGAAGTATATAAATACCAGAGAAAACCTTGATGTATTTCGATCGAAATTCAGTTTATTAAATTTCGTTTAGAAATGAACATTCCTCTTTCAGTTACTAGTGTTTCTAACGATTTATTTCGCATATGTTTTCCAGACAGTAGAATCGCAAAGGATTACTCTTATGCTAGAACGGAAACAGTTCAGTAAGAAAATCACACAGGACTGAGATCATCAATGAAAGTTGGTACATTGGAATCGATAATTGAAAAAGAAACAAGGTGTGGAAAAGGCTCCTATAAACAGCCTGTATGTGAGTGTGTTGCACTCTTGCACCTTCTGAATGGCCACCCGAATGGAACACTGTGCCCGCCCTGAAGGTACAAGTATGCAATACAGTTGCATCTTTGATATTTAATAATTATGTAAGGCACTGTCCTACTTTACTGATGGTTGCATATGTTGTAAATAGTTACAGATGCACTAAAAGTTTAAAAATCAGTATTTGTTCCTGAAAATCAGCATTTTTGTCATAAGCAGTCAGTATTTTTCTATTCGGGGGTTGGCATCCATGGAGGCAAACGCCGTACCGATGAAACTGAAGATCGTTTCAGAAGGGAAACTGAAACGAAACCAGACACGGAAACAAAAGAAAAACAAGGAAAATTATTTCACTTGGGGGATATGTTCACAAAACAAGAACTAAGTGTCAATGCATTGTTGAAAAATGTTGTAGATTATATGCAGCACCTATATCTAATTCTGTTTTATTATTTTTGTCATTCCAACGTAATGGTGTGTTTCCATTCAGTTGCAAATGTCATCATAGCGAAGTGTATATCCCTTTTGGTCATTTGGTAAATTTCATTAAGTTCATAGATATACATGTATGCAGTGATATCAAAATCATTGTCAAATTTGATGAGATCCTGCCTTTCATCGGACATCAATGAAAACAAGAGGAGCACTTGTTTAAAAATTAATGTTGTTGGTATCAGGGGTTCATTTACCGACGTGTTTAGAATTGATTTGATTGCATACAGAAAGCACGAGTCATTGTTTTTAACTCTGATATATACATTTTTGTTCTGAACCCATTTTGGCAAAATCTATGTAATTCCCGTGTGCAACTGATATAAATTCATCGATGTTCAATAAATGTAATTAATTTTATCAAATGTACTCATTGCAGTCACAGTCATTTATTAGTAAGTAGATGGTCCAGATTATCAAGTTGATCATTTAATACCTTTTCCTTGATTGAATTTGTTCAGCGCGTATCCGAATGCGTTTTCTTTTTACATTCTGTTAAATGATCGTACACTTGGTACTGAATAATATGGGAACTTGCCATTATTTTCCATCGTTGCTCATCTCTGAGAGTTATATGGCAAAACTATTTCAATATTGGTAGCAAAAAGTATTCGGTTTGAAATCCTTACTTTATGTCATTGTTGAACTCTGATATTTATATTGTAAAATTATATCAACATGGGTACTGGAACAATACTCAGTTTTTTAAAATCTTTTTTCCCATCTGTAAAAATTAAGAAATTATCTACCAAATGAAACAGAATTAAAGACACGTTTATGCTTTGTCATTTAATATTTCCAACACCAATTTAATATGCTCCTTTGATTTTGTATGTAACTGCATCGGCTGATATGTATTTTTCTTCCGCACTTGTGTTCAAGATTATTTTCCACTTGTTTTATAATAAACTCTTCTTTCCCATTCTGCATTCATCTGGTTTATGTAGTGTCAATAATACAAAAATATATTACATATAACTGGAAGTCTGTGTGGGAATATAAACTTGTTAGATTTATTATAACTGCACATAGGGGTTACTTCAAATATGCACACTATTTCATACAGTTAGCAGAATACAGATATCATTAATGAAAATAAGTAGCAATAAAAAATATTATGTTTATTTTAGTGCTTACTGGGAGAGTTGGTATGTAACGGTTTATAAAATATTTGCTCTTAACATGTAACGTATTTAGTAATGATTAAGTAGTACTCATATTTCCCGAATACATGTAGGAGTTTGTGGTATTAAACAATGCACGCGAAGAGTAATCATCCATAAAAGCCAGATGAATCACCTTACAAGCAATAGCAAAAAACAACTAAATAAATAAATAAACTTCAAACATCTGCGGACATGTTAAAACGGTAGAACACCATTAGAATGTAAAAAAT
Source organism: Megalonaias nervosa (assembly GCA_016617855.1). Taxonomy (NCBI): domain Eukaryota; kingdom Metazoa; phylum Mollusca; class Bivalvia; order Unionida; family Unionidae; genus Megalonaias; species Megalonaias nervosa. The sequence continues at coordinate 6,554 of JAECUM010009002.1, forward strand.
GATACAACTCTGAGACATTGTGTTCTACATTAATTTCGTTCCATTATACATTTTGTTTGTTTCGGCATTTCTGATCAAATCCAACATACTTGTTACAAGTTCACATCCATCAAGACATTTTTATATCCTTGTTACTAACCCGAAAACAACAGAGCAACAAATTGGCATAGGTTATGTTGCCATGTCTAAAACAAAACAGAAAGGTTTCATTTCAATAAACTCAGTGATGGGCAAAGAAACCATCTGAATTCTGTGCATTAGCCATGATATTGAACTCAGTTGCGACTGCATTTCCTGAGTAGGCGTTAATGAACCCTTTTTATCGAGTTCATGTAACATTCGTCAGTGGTTAGCAGATATCCATGGCAAATCAGATTAAATTGTTCAATTTGAGAGATGATACTATAACCCTTCGGCTTACTGACTTCCGGTCAGAGCCAATTCAGTCGGTTTTGGGTTATAGAGGTTCATGCAATAAAGTCATCTTAGGATTGCATTGGTTGTTAGGTTGGAATCATTTAGAATGTAAAACTCTAACATCACATCATGCTTACATCTGCTTTATTTTCCAAATAAATTATTGTTATTTCATCAAATTTCCAGCCAGAGCCAGATGCAGTGTACTCATCGATTTTCTTTCATATTTCCTGAAATATATTATCTGTTAGAATTCGACAAGATTTTGATGTAATATAAGGATAGGCATATTCCTCACTTTGCTGAGCAGCTTGCTGCTCTAACGTAGGACTTCGATTGACAAACCTATCCTCAGCTTTCTGTTGGGATTCCAGAGATATGTCTAGTTTAGAAAAGTTAACATAAACTGAACTATAATATTTAGACCCTTATGCTTGGCAAGCTCGGATTTAATTGTTGACTGAAGCAGATGATATACATTTTTTGGCAGAGAAATTTGCTCGCAAACGCTTATTATCAAATTGCCAACTGTTATCAATTCCAGAAAATGCGGTTGCAATTTTTCTAGGCTGATATCTTTGTGTCGAGAATAGACTTCTCCTCGCAATATCGGCAAGTTTCAGCATCGCTATATCTACTGTTTTATATTTCTTTAATTGAGTGTACTGTGAAATTTATAAATCAAAGACACGAAATTGCTATTATTATAACATGAGCGAAATTATGCTAGGAGTGGTGATTAATCTTAAAACTTAGGATTCTTTTGCGATTATTACTCCGTCTGGTTATAGGATAAAAGTGAAAGGTGCTGATGATACCGAATATACCGAGATGTTAATCAAGGACTTCATTTATTCGTTGTTTTGTGATGATATTCCAACTGGGATGCGAATCTATCAGGTAAAAATGAGTATTACTAACAAAAATATCGCCAACTTGTCATTGCAAAAAGAGTTTCAACCACATCCTGTATATAATTTATATGAAGCGAACGACAGTGGTGTTATCAGACATATTAAAACAAAAAAGGTTGTTGGAAATATTGATAAGTTTGATTATGTTACTTAAGGATTAGTGGAACAAAAGCTAATCAAATTACTTGTCATTCTCACAGGTTTCATGTTTGAGGTTTCTCATAGGCCTATCTCAGGTGGTTTGGTAATAGATCATCTCAACAACATCATAGTTGATAATCAAATTGAGAATTTAGATCTTGTAATTGAGAAAGAAATACACTGGAAATCCTAACAATTTTAAAAATCTAAGACCTGTAGTATCAACAAACTCTCAAACTAAGAAATGTCATTTCCTCCTATTACATCAGCTTCAAAGTATTTTAACATTAACTCAAGGTTAGAAAAATTTGTTGCTGATGGATTCTATAGTAGTAGGGAAAAAACAAGGATTCTGGCTCAAACACACCATTTTAGGTCCAAACAAGTACACATTCCCTATCCCAGAGACCCCACCAATCCCTCTCCCATTTTCACCCCAAGAGGATTCTGGCTCAGAGACTTCATTTTAGGCTTTGGACCAGGTGATGGCCAGTGATAGAACAGTTATTTACTCATTTCAAAGCTTCTATAATTGATTTTGACCCAGAGACCCCATTTACGACTAGGGACCACGTGATGACTAATGATAGAACAGTCATTTTCACATTCCGAGGCTTATATTGTTGATTTTTAGCTCAGAGACCTTATTTTCACATTCCAAGGCTATATTATCGATTCTAGCTTAGAGACCAGAGACTAGGTATGGCTAATAATAGAACAATTATTTTCACATTAGGAAGCGATTAGGTTTCTGGCTCAAGGTTGTTCAGATTATTTCATATCTCATCACCGATTATCAGTGTTTCAACCGTACATATTAAAAATATTTCATCATCATGATAATAGAGACTAAACTTTATTCTACCGCTCACACAACGACGAGACTCAAAAAAATCTTTTATCTGTAGTTTACTAAGAGGATATTTTTTATCAATAAAATATATCTTTGACCGAGCAAGATCGATGGTAATTTTAGTATATTTTTGTTGACTGATAGGATTATGAAAGTTATTAAACTCCATTGATAACTCACGGCTCAGTTTTTCAAGATAATTAAAATACTTGCTGTTACCAGATCTTAAAAGTGAAAATTTTAGCTTGTCACGGCCACTGAAACATAATCCTGATGTTTCATTGTTAATTTCAACTGTCAACTGTTTACCGTCTATCATTAGATATTTGATCTTGCTATTATAGCTATTTGTCACTGTCAAATTTTCAAACATTATTACTAAAGTTCACACAAATTTTCACACCCTAGTCATCAAATATAATGTCAAGTATAGATTTATCATCTGATGAAAATATAATATCGAGTATAGATCTGTCGTCGCGACAGCACCCAAGAGCAAACGTATCTACTCTATTTTCGCAATAATGTTTGTCATCAAATTTACTTAATCCACGTTTGATAATAATATCAGTTTCAAGTTTATGATGATTTGTTCTAATGGCCATAGCTCTTATAAAACTAACACCACCGTCAAGTGTGTACTTGTAATCAACAAATCCCATAAATTTTTTTAACAACATCGCGAGGCAAACATCTTGCTTTTTGGTTATTTTATTATTGTCTAACAACACGGCGTACATTTCGCTGCGCAATCCAATAAAATATTTGATGATGCCCGAGTTCATTTCATCCTTAAACTTACCAAAAACCTTTTTATTTGTGTCATCATAAAATTTACTATCGCGAGAATAAACAAAAAGATCAAACAGGTGTCGGTTATTGTAAATATCTTGATAGACATTCTCACCTTCGATTTCATAAACAAGTGATTCAGTATCGGTAAACAATAGTTTACTTGACGACCGCTGCTTCTTAACAAATTTATAATGAAAGTCGTACACGAGCCACTTTGACAAATCAAGTAAAGAAGCTCCATCGTAAATCGGTTTATTTAGTTTTAATTTTTTTTTCTTTGCATCGCGACAAGATTTTCTTTAACAATTTTCATGCTGACAAAATCATCATCTGATACAAGTTTGTTGCAGCGGTTGATATCATTAACTAGCTCGATGTTTACTCGCTTTCTAATATTTTCCATTGTCTTACCAAAGACGGAGTTGTTCATAAGCTTAAAGAAGTTTTTCTCGAAATCAGTTTTCGCTGCGGTTCTTCTCCAAGTGTTTGAACTAAAATAACCTCTCATCCATGGTGACTGATTAAATTTTAACACACGATGATCTTTCCTCAACACAAGACCAGCGTCAATTGCTTGTGTAAGAATTTTATAATGTAAAATATAATTTCTCCTGTCAAGTAAATTTAGGACTAGTTTTTTTACCATAGAATTTTGTCTTGGTGATGTTCGTGCTTATTGTTCCTTAGATAACAAACTATAATCAATTAGCATTGATTCCGCACAGAGCGGATAATCGTTGTGTAAATCGTGTAACGAAGTAGGATAATCAAGATCAACTGCAACGAAATACGAAACATCGTCAGGTATCTTTTTCCTGTATCTGCTAGAAATTGGTCAGGTGTAATCCAACAAAATCCACCAAATGCCATTGGTTCTGACATTGAATGACCATATAAATTATTAGAATCGACATAAATGATATGCTTCGATGGAAGCTCTGGATTGTACTCTTTCATATACATGTTATTTGATTCCGAACACTTTTTTGTTATCACGCTAATACCGCCACGGATACCTTTCTCAATAAAATTAAACATGCCAACGTTAGTCAGTAATTCTAACTTCGCTTTACTAAACTTTAACAAAGCATTCCAAAATGTCCCAGGGGCAGAGTAATACCAACAAGGATCTAATCCATAATTATTATAGTTCACTTTTCTAAGGCTTTCAAATACATCCGCCAGCAGTAACACATCCGTTTTCAAATACAAATCATGATAATCGCCAAACATCTTGCTGTCGAATTCTATCCAAATATCTTGTGCGCATTTGTATTCGTTATCGGTTATATTTTCGATTTTTAGTTGCGAATAAAATGTATCTTTGTCAGGTAAAGAAGTTTCATCAAATTTACTCCAATCGTCGAAACACTCGTATGGAAACACTCCTTTTTTTGTTACTAGATTCATCTTATCTCCAAAACAATCTTGTAGGTTAACAAACTCGCTACCATCTCTTACAGCATTGTTTACAAGATCTTCTAATGATACTAATGTAAACTGCAGGCTGTTGATAAAACGCAACTTACCTTAAGTAACTGACACATACTTTTCAAAATTATTTGGGATACACTTGATTACGTTATCGAGTTTTAAACGAGACGTTATTTCAGGATCACCAAACGCTTCTACGATAATATGACTGTCATATCCCTTGAAATTATGACGAACAACTGGAACAAAATCCGGGGCATGAAACTTTAGATTACACTTAACATGAGCCGCTTCACGATAGTGCCAGGTCAAATGACAATGATCACGTACCTTTTTATTACCAGGCGAGTCAAAGGCTTTTTCACAAATATGACAAAAATCCGCTTGTTCGTGATCAGATTCTTGATGAACTGTCAGTTTTATCCCTGACGTTGTCAGGGGAACGATTCTTCTTAAACGATGAAATATATCATCAACTTCGTTAATCAACTGCTTGAGAAGCCAAACAGCTGGATCCTCACCACGATATAATTTAATTGGTTTGGATAAACTCGAATCAGTACAACAAACTACTTTATACGCTTCTCCGCATGGGATATGGTGTTGAATTTTTCTTGTACTCGATTGGTTAGGATTATTTTCTGCGCCAAGAACAGGCTGGACTAGACAGTCCGTTAAAGTTTTTGATCCGAATGTAATGATCCTTATAAAACAGCAAGTTTATTGTCGATTGCGAAGCTTTTTCTGAAATATATCTCGGGTAAACGTTTTCATGCTCGTCAAGACCAAATACGTTAACTGAGATATTATTATTTTGCTTTACGAACTTTGGTATTTGATTTTCTGCAACTGGAAAGTCAATGCCAGTAAAATTTAATTTAATTTTGATACGTGAATAAAATACTTGTCAACGAGATAAGCATTATTTTTCTGCTGGAAACATAGCAGAAAGATTAGCCCACTGAAAACATTTACTATCAAAGTTTTTTACGTTTATACAGCACTTTTTATTTATTATTTTTTGTGGCAAGTCAATATACGAATTACCCCGTAATGCGTTATATTTCATTGTGTGAAATCAAATTTCAGTAATCATCTCAAACTTCCAGCCCGATCTTAATTCAGTGAATTCTTCTATTTTTTATGTATTTCCTGGTGGATTTCTTCAGCTAGCGATGAAAGATCAGTTCCAAACAAAACACGCTTCGATTTTGCGTTAATGAAAGGGTCTGCAATTTCCTCGTCCTTCGATTCTTCTGTCACAAGTAGCTTTGAGAATATAAGGTGATATTGCACTAGTATTTTCAAACCCTTATGTTTCTCAAGTTCACGTTTTACAGTTGGTTCTAACAAATGATAAAGATTCGTTGCAGTGAAATTTACCAGAGCGATTTATTTATCAAACCGATAGCTTTTGTCAAATTCTGCAAAAGCGGGGGCTATTTTGTAGGTTCTCCTTTAAGGATCGTTTTAGCTATATCACGTAACTTCAGCATTATTATCTAATGTAATATTATATCTCTAATTGATTGTTCGATAGACAGCCCACTGCACTACACACATCACTTGAACGATCAATTAGAGATATAAATTACTTATAGAATAATGGCACAGAATCTGACAAGCGAAAGCGAGCAAGAGTGTTATTACCTTCAACACAAGTACAATATGTACGCGGGAAATATGTTAGGGTCGGTGATACACGTCAAATACGGACATCCGATTGGTAAAGCAACATCGGCTGGTTATAAGATTAGCGTTAAAGGCGATAATTGTGAGAGAGTTGAAATACTAAAGAAAGATTTTATTTATACGTTATTCCGTAATAAAATTGCAGAAGGACAATTAGTATATCATGTTAACGGCGCGGTTACTGATGATAACATTGAAAACTTATTTTTACAAATTGATTTTCAGCCGCATCCTGTCTATAATCTTTACGAGGTAAATAATAAAGGAATTATTAGAAACAAAAAAACCAAAAATGTGTTAGGAAAAATACAGAAGGATGGCTATCTTAGAATAAAGTTCGAGGAAGTTAAACAGATGACGTTAATTATTTATCACATCGTTTTGTTTATCAAGCGTTTAACGGACATATACCTAATTGTTTAGTAATAGACCAAGTCAACCGTGTTAAAACAGACAATCGTTTAGTGTATCTCGAAGTTGACACTCAGCAAGAAAATAACAGACGAGGACTAGGTGGTGATGGGTCCAATTTCAGATCTCCAGTAAAGCCTGTCATTGCGGTAAATCTGGAAACAGATGAGGAACTAACATTTAAATCGATTTATGCTGCTGCCAGACACTATAACATAAGTCCTGGAACAATAAAATTTCTCACAGATGGAATAACAAAATCAGCTACATCACAATCATCATAGAATTATCTTTTTATACGATACAACTAAACTTTTCGTAATATTTTAGCAAGTTCATCTCGGCTGATGCAGCTGTGACACCACAACATGATAGCTTCTCAATCATATACTACACGACTTTTTTTATTATCGTATAATTGCTTTCTTTCCCAATCTGTCAATAAAATTTTATCGTTCCCGCCGTTCACCAAAGACAAATTAACTGAAATATTTTTTCGCCTGATAACACTTTTTTACAGCTTCCTTAAGAGCACCAATGCCATATTCCTTTGCCTGCTCAATATATATTATTTTGTCCATCGTTATATTATTTAAAGTTATATAAAATTATATATGAGCATCCTCGAAAAACTAAAGTATATCTATGATACCATCGAAACTGATGTCGACGACTTTATTAAACAAAGTTATGTTGACGAAACGGATTTTCAACAATGTTATTGAAGACGTCAACGTCAACGTCGTCGAAGCTGATGTAGAAGACAAAGTTACCGCTACAACGTCATGGGACAAGAAAAATTACGAAAAGCCGACAACCGGCAGATATAACGTAAAATATCATGCCACAAACAGAATTATAAAATTTAATTTTACAGTAGATGAAAGTCAGTCGTTTTGGTGGCTGAAAAAAACATTCTTAAACATCAAAATTCCAGACCGACAGAAAAATATAAAATTCGATTTCATATTTGTCAAGATATTTAATTTAATGACGATTTCTGACGATCGCCGACGATATTTGATATCGTAATGTAAACCAATAAAATGTCCTACGCAATTATGAAAAAGTAAACAAAAGCATTATTTCCAAACATTAATAAATTGTTTGGTCGGTATAAAACTATTACATTTATCGCTATAACCGCGCCACTTGACAAGGCTTTTGTTGCCACGCTTTTTAATTACTCGTTCGATAACGAAAACATTTTGTTCAGTTTTTTTGTAATTCTTGCTCGTAAAAACTACCAATTACTGGTTCCCCTGCTAGATCCTCTAGCGCGTATGTTACAGATATTGTTAAAAGTACTTTATCAACTACAAATACTTCTTCGGTCCAGTTTTTGGTAAATCCTTTCTCAAATATTTTTTTTGTTAATGAAATTCTAACTTGATCGCATACTTTAAATTTATGTCTGCGGTACATGTTTTCATTTGCTAATATTGGATTTTTAATTGCGTCGTTTGGTGACATTTTAATAGTTCGATGTTTTGTGTTATTTTATCTATCAACAATCTGCGGAAGATCATCAATATACCTGTTTGTGTTTTTGGCTGTCAAATGTTTATTTATCAGCTCGTTTAGTGTGAGATTAAATCTTTCAACGACGACGCTTTTTCCCTCGTTTCCTGTAACATATTTTTTAATGTTATTTTGTTCCAAAAACTGCTCAATTTTTTGTTAATAAACTCTGCTCCGTGATCAGTCCAAATTTTATTTGGTTTTCTTTAAGTGCTAACGATAATTTGTTTTAATGCATCAGTCATCAATTTTCCTGATTTATCCGAAACGGGTATACTAAACTCGTATTTACCAAAAACGTCAATAACGTTAAACAAGTATTTTTTTTACTATCATTAAACTGAGCAAGATTTGAGATATCTGCTAAATCTATTGCCCAGATATCATCAACGGTATTCGCGACAACCTTGCGTCTAGGAAACTTTCTTTTACAGGTTTGTGTAGCTCTGATGCAAGATTATCATACAATTCTTTTCCAAGACCTAACTTATATTTTCTTCCGATCAATCCTTGCGCTAACTTTCTATCAAATCGTTCTCTCATATTTACAGGTTTCATATCATGTAGTTCACCTAGCATTATCTTATCACAGCCAGGCTTATCTTGCTCAATATCACTATAACAAATATCATGATGCTTTGCTATTGCATCAGCTTGATTATAAGGCTCTTGCCCGGGTAATGGATTATCAATTTCTTCTAACTGTTTGTCCAGTGGATTGCACGGCCCAGTGTATTTGTGGCCAGGCAATGTCCATCCTCCTTTTGGTTTCGGTAATTTTCCAATAAATTTGTGGATGTCAATGCCGCTGCCAATTACCTCACGGCGATTACATGATTGACAGTATGTAACAATTTTATCTTGTTCGATGCAAAGAACTTTATCACAATCACAATTACATTTCATTTCATTTTATTCTGTCACATAAAAAGTTTTGGTTTTAAAAATTTTGACTAAAATGTTGGTTTTCTACTGAATTTTGGTTAAAAATACAGTTTTTTAAGTTAAGATGGTTACAAAATCAAAGAAAATCAGTCCGATTTCTTATTTTTTGAGGGTCAAATCTCGAGGGGGTTAAGGGGAATTGGACGGAGACCAGAAAAAATCGATTTTTCAATTTTCTAATGTTAAAATCCCGTTAACCCCTCAAAAAATAAGAAATCGGACCGAAAATAAAAACCAGTGGGTATTTACCTTCGTCAGTCAATTAATCATCTACTAACATAACTTTATCACATGCTCCAGCTCCAGTTATTGATTTCAGAAACATACTTTTTTCTCTCCCACAAACAGCACAAATACATTTTAGCATTATTCTATTTTTTTCCGTTGTCTCATCTATATTCTCTGTTTTAGTTTTACATTTGAGACAGTATGTTGACATTTTCATATTTGTAAGGTTTTAGATAAAATTAACTGCCATCTCATCGTTTGCGTGAGATGGTTGCTTGTCGACTTGCAAAATAAACTTCAAAAAATCAGGATCTCTTGACATCTGTCGGATAAACATAATGCAATAATAACCACAGGGGGATGTTCCAATCGGTTGTAGTTGATTAGACGAGTAATTTATTTTTTTAATTTTTTTAAAAATGTATTTTTTTATAAGATCACTCGGAGGAAGTCCGAACGAATCAAAATAATTATTATCGTAGACAGCAACCCAGTGAGTTCCGGATCCATCATTGAAGTTTTGTATGTTTATGATACACCAACCACCTGCTGGTATATTATCTAATTCGTCTTTAGAATATACTCCGCGAAATCTGACAACGCCATTCAATTTTTCAATTATATCAAAATTACTCAATGGCGTCTGGTACCTGATAGAGTTATTCCACGTCCTATCCCTAACAGGTGTGGAATAATTCCTCCTTGTTTTGTATTTCTTGGCGCTTGAGGACGCTTCGTCGTCGTTTTCTTTTTTTAGATTTTGTCTTTTTGGCTGGCATTTTTATCTTTTATTGTTACATAAAGCTACTGTCCCCCCCCCCCCGGCTTGGGAAATTTATCATGAATATATACAGGTTCAACAAACACTCGAGGCTTGAAATGAGTAAATAACTGTCATTACCTGACTTTCCGAGTCCGTTGTCTGGTGTTTGTCACACTGTAACTTTGTCACGATAGATTTGTTTGATACTGTCTCCAGATACCGCTTTTTTAGTTGCTATAGATACTGCCCCTGACGCTGCCGCTAGTCCAAGTGTTCCTAGTACAGATCAAATTTTTGCTATTGCGCTAGCTATTACAGAAAATGCTGGTAAAAGAAAATCATCGGGTTTTGACATCGCTGTTATTTGTACAGTGGATAGTTTGAGTACAAACGGTTTTTCCCGATTAGGTTTATTGATTTGCTGTTGCGTCAACATTAGCTTTACCGCAGCGACTTTGTCAGTCTCTGGGGATATCAATAGAGAGACAGAATTACGTTTGGCAACCACTGCTGATAATTTTTTAATTTGGCAGGGCGTTAGGTATATTTCTCTGGTTGTGTATTTGGTTTTCATTATTTATACTTGTTTGTCACACAATGCTTGTAGACGAATCACACCTGGACAGTCATCCTACCTTTCACTGAGTCCATTGTTAAGAATCTATCGCTAGATACAAGCGCAAATACGTTAAAAAGAGTCGCAGGCCTCCAAGCGTCCAAGTTACTTCTTCTTCCGCAGCTGACTTAATTAATCGATCAGAGTGTTTTGATACGTCAAAGAAAAAGATCGGATAAAGAGTACGAGAGTCTTCAATGTTAATCTGTGATCCGCTGTCAGCGTTCTGATATTTTTGCATCGCTTCCATCAGGTACATATACGCTCGCGTAACGTTTTTATCAGCGTCGGCTGTAAAATTACATTCGATCGCTCGTTCCGGGTACTGTTTAGAGTTTATTCTGACAAATATTCTTCTGACGTCAGTGTTTTCAAAAACAGAGTTATTTTGTAGTTGGCAACCAAGTCGCACCGTTGGCTAAAAAACAACGAATACATACCTTGGTAATTGTTTGCTCGGAGTAGCTGTAATACGCCACGTGTAGTCGGTTGCGTTAGGAACGGTTGTTTAAAATATTTTATTATGAAGAAAATAAATCTTTTTTGTAAATGCATCTAAGATCTATTAAGTTCTGCTAACATAGCTACTGATGGAACAATTCGAGTCATCCACAGCGCCAATTTCGTTATCACAAATTTTGCATCCGCTCCACCAACCCGAATAAGACAATTATATTGGTTCGCCCGATCTAAAATTATAGTATGTTTCAACCCTCGAAATAAATTATGATAGTCCTTACGAAATCCAAATATTGCTCTTAGCGACAACATCAATGTTTTTTGTTGTGATTCTGCTGCAAGCTCTTTTCGTTTGGCATATCCCTCGTTATATCTATTATTTCTTAAACCAATTGCGTTATTGACATAATTTAACATTGCGCTGCCATCTGCGGCTGCAGCTGGTGCTGTCACACCCAAATTATTGCAAGCGGCAGTAAGTAAAACTCTTTGTAGCCTTTGCATCTGCAGCTGCAGCTGCTGGATGAATACCAAATTTCACAGCGTTTGCTATAAAAAAATTTCTAATGGTCACCAGATTTGCAGCAGCGTCAGCACCAGATAAAAGAATAATATTTGAGAAATACTCGCCTGATATAGCTGAACCAAGTCCAGTATCCTTGAACCACATCATATTTGTTGCGATTGATCTCGAATAATCATCGCTTAAAAAAACAACAACAATATTTAATATTTTTCTTGCAACTGATAACCAATTAGCAATGTCCGCCACGGTTTGATTTGCTAGTTGATATCGTGCACTTTTGAACAAACTCTGGCCCTTATTTACAAGTGCAATTTCTGTTCAAGCTGCAATATCAGCATGAGCTGCTGTTAATATCCTGCCACGAACTTCCAGAATAGCCTTGTGCAGCAATGAAAACACGTCTTTGTCACGTGTGTTAAAAATTCTTTGACCAGCTTTATTTGATTCGTTTGAGTTCTTATCGAGATATTCAATATACTCGAATTCTATTGTTGTATTGTCGGTATCATATTCCTCACCAAAATCAAGATAATGTTTAACTGATATTTTTTTATTTTATAATCGCCACACAAAATTGTAATGTCAGATCTGAGGTAAAACTAATTTTCGTCTTGTTTCATTTACTAGATTACGTATTACCTCCTCACGGCATAGCGACAGTATTTGTTTTTTGTTGTAGCTATCATTGCTCGTTCTGTTTCTTTTGTTGGTGCAATATCTGATATTGCTCGTTTTATATCAGCCGCTGAAGGGGTGTGACCTTTAATTTTATCAACGATTTTTTGTCCTGCTGCGGTGCCTGCTGCACTGGCTGCTGAGGTTGCAAAAGCTTTACCTGCGTCAATTGCAATTGGTGCTACTTTATTAACTCCTGTTAAAAATTCGGCAATTTTTGTAAATACATTTCCAAAGAATCCCCCTACAATATTTCTTCGATAAATTTTCTTTGTCTCATCTTGTTATTAAAATATAGGCTTACAAAATCAATTTTTCGAGAACTACGTTGTTGCGCGTAGGTGTAAGTAATACGTTACAATCTCGTTGTTAACGTCTATTTGTCGCCCAGACTGATTTGTTAGTTGCATTGTTATATTTGTGATCTGGTTTTCAGGAGTAATCGAATAATATATTATTTGTCGAGGAGTAATATGCATCAGTGACCCAGGCGTAACATCTGGCGAAAAACTATAGATTGTTTGACCTTGACTTCCTAGCGCTGAATAAGACCATAATGCAATAGAACAACTAATCAATATTGTGTTTACTTGTGTTATGTTAAAAGGCAGATCACCGTCATATGATATACTTTGTTCTGCAACACTGCCGTATTGTTGGTTTTTAAAGCCTAATAGCGACGCAATACTGGTATCTGGTGAAAAATCAATTATCATATTATTTATTAATGTGATTCTGGCTCGTAGCGTATTATAGTTCGGAGTTAATTCAAAATTGTCTGCGGCTGCTCCATTCTTTGTTATCAGCTATTTTATCGTTTTCTTGAGATCAATTATATTATACGCCCCCTGTGGTATTTTGACTGATACCCAAGCACCAGAATTAAATGTAAAGTCGTTGTTGACATTTGATTTTATATTTGCCATAGAATGCCATACAGTAGCAGAAATGAATCCAATTTCGTACTGTTTTCCAGGGCCTAGTATTATTGGTGGATTATAGTAGACAGAAACGTTTGCGCTGTCACTCGTTGTTTGTGACGAATCGAGTAATAATATTGTTGACATTATATTTATTTTGTTAGATAAGATAGCTGTGTAAATTTCATATTCATCTGATGTTAGTAATCCGCTCGATCTAAGATTATCTAATATATCAATAATTCGTTGTCGATCTCTGCGCTTTCATTAACAGCCTCTTTGGATGATATTAATAGCATAATTCGGTCAACCAGTTCGGCGTTTGATGTAAACACTGGAACACCAGATCCAGTGGTTACCTCTGGTCATTTTTTAGTCGTTCTCTTTCATACCTGTCAAACAAGTTTTTTTTGAAATTCCAACCTTTGGTATAACCTCCTGGTTTATTTCGATGCTACATTGCTGTTTTAAGTATTACTGTAGCAATGAATCCTTCTCTTATAGCATCATATGCTCTTAAAAACTCTTTATTTCTTGTCAAATGTTTTAATTTTCCATCAGCATCTAACCCAGTTCTCATAATGTCTTTTATTTTTTTTACTTTTTAAGGCAACTGATAACCGGATTGGGTTTGAGGTAAGCGCATCAACACACTATCCTGAAAATTATCCTCATTACGCATTCTCTGATAGACAAGAATGGACTACTAACGGAGAAAATTAAGATATTTTGGATCAAAATCAAATGTCCCATTGCAGTCGCTATTTAGCAATTTCATTTGCGCGGTCGATTAAACTCTAGTGTTGGGCGACTTTATAATTGGCGATTGGAGAGATAAAACGATGGTATCAACTCGACAAGATTATATAGTGCAGCAAATATATATATATATATATATATATATATATATATATATATATATATATATATATATATATATATATATATACTTCATATTTTTGTGTCGAAGCTGAAAGTCTGTTTCCGGGATTGACAGCATTTCACATATACACACCCGTTGATCAAATTTAGTCTAACATTGTAAAATAATGTCTGAACCAGCAATTGTAACTGTTGCAAGAAAATTGTACGATAATATTTTTAAACAGCACGTATATTTTGTTACATCAGACGCTGGCATTAAATGACGAGCTATCGCAAAAATCAATAGTATGAAAAATGATCTGAATCTTGCATCAATAAACGATCCAGCATTATAAGAATATTATTAAAATTTTGTTCGTGTTATGCGTAAGCGAGGTCCACAACTAATAAAAGGAATAGGAAACTTTGATATCATAAACAAATACTGTCATCCTGATGATTGCCGTGAAGAACAAGTGCAAGTTGAAACCCTTCTAAAAAAGCATATTGCTCAAGCTTGACAAGGAAAATATTGATACTATAATTCAATCAGATCTAATAAGAGCACGAGCTTATAGTGGAAGTGCGCAGGAAGAAAAGCGAATAAACGATAATCATGATCGTCTCAACAAACTAGCGGAATCTAAAATATCAAATTAAAAAGAAACAAAAATTTACGCGAGTTTTACAAAACGAGAAATTTTTAAGCATCTCGGTATGTACTACCATGACAAGGAAACCCTAGTTAAAATTGCTATTGCAGCGGATACAACGTTAATTATTAAAGTGTACTCGAACACAATTTTACCAAAAACCTGAATCTGATCCAATTGTTGTTAACAACTCTCTAGAGATAATCAAAAATCTTGACAAGGAAATCAATAATTTCAGTAATTTTGAGCCAGAAAAGTATTTTGAAGAAGTTAAATCAGCAAGGTTGGAAGAATATACTGATTCTTACTACCACATCAGTGACGAAGACGATTTTCTATTTCCATCACTCCAACGTGTTGACAATTGTCAATACGAAATTATTACACTGAAGTTGAGAAAATACTCACAAAACCATATGAAAATTTAATGTTAAAAGTAGTTTCTGTTATTGGTCTTCTCACAATTGATAGGGACAGATTCCGAAAAATAATGCTAATAAATTTTATCAGTCATCTTGTCCTCAGATATTTTACATTGGAACAAATAAGCTTGGTATTAGGGTTTATTGATGAAACAGAACCAGAATATGGTAATTTGGTAAATAAAACAGATTTGTATGAACGTGAAGTAGAAAGTTCGTTTGATTCCTACAGTTGGTTAAAGAAAAATGAGGTGTTAATAGATACTTCGTCAGATAAGGATACTTCGTCAGATGTTTATGACAAGTATAGGAATTTTATAGGTGATCCTAACAATAATCAGTTTCGTTATTTTCTTGATTCGATTGTTGGTGTTAGAACTTTTAATTTGTATAAAAAGTGTAAGAAAGTATTGTTTAATGAAAAAAGAGATCATCTTTTTGGTTCATATTTCGGATGAAGTTCCAAAACAAGATTTGGACGCACTAATGCAATATTACAAATTTTATCATAAAAACCTTTGGTGTGTAAAACAATGTTACAAGTATTATAGTAGAATACTTCGAGTAATATCATATTTACCACTGCTAATGACTGACTCTGGGATAATTTCGAGTGGCGCATCATTAAATCCGTTCTTGTTAATAATATCCGATGTTGGTGTTTCTCTCGCAACAGCGTGTAAAAGAATTGAGCCTCGACTTGAGACTAAAAGAATGCTTGTAAAATAGCGAGTATAACTTATAAAAAAAATTCCTTGATCAAATACGATCTTACTTGCGAGGTGTAAAATATGATATGAACGATTTAATACGTGAAATTCGTATTATTTAAAGTATGTTAACATATATTTTACCAATGAGAGTTAGCAAGTATGAAAAAATTATCAAAAAAAAGTATGGTGATGATAGGGTATGAAATTATAGAAGCCCTGAAATGAGTAAATAACTGTTCTTTCATTGGCCATCACATGGTCCCTAGCCTAAAATGGGGTCTTTGAGCCAGAATCCTCTTGGGGTGAAAATGGGAGAGGGATTGGTGGGGTCTCTGGGATAGGGAATTTGTACTTGTTTGGACCTAAAATGGGATCTTTGCGCCAGAATCCTTGTTTTTACCTACTACTTCTATAAATCTACCACGTCGAAACGAGCAGGATATAAAATTGTCTTTCGTTATGAATCACCTGCTATTTAAAATATTAGCAACGCTGTTATTTGTCCAACAATAATTGAGATATTTATTTATGGTTTCTTTGTCGTATTCGACTATGATCTTTCCGTATTTCAACATGTGACCAAGTTATCTGCTGCTTGGCAACATCAAAATAATTTTTCCTCGTTCTACTTCAAAGCCAGCTACCACGTTGTTGTCACCGCAGAACACATCCTCTTCCAGCTGAAAGGGATTTACAATAAGAGCTCGAGTAACAAATCTATCCATTATTTGATAATTAACACAAAATTACAGTTTATTCACATATCAAATTTCAAAATATTTCTTAGCTTTTCCTTTGTCAAATAGCAGTGTGCCCATTTCATGATGGTACCTGTATCGTATCTAACAAATATGTTTTCATATTTCTCAGGTTCTAATACCTCAGAATCTGTCAGTAACACACGAAACGCTAGTAAGGATCGTATTCAAAGATAAAATTCACATATTTTTTCCTGTTTTCTGATTGCTCATAAACAGCTTGACAGCGTCGAATAAGAAGTTCATGTTTAAGGTTTTAACTCTGACGATTCTCCTTATTTTGTCCGGCATTTTGTCACAGTAATTTGGATAAAAGTTCTATGTATAAGATATTTCACACAAATTTTTTATTTGCGAAAATACTCAGATTTTTCTTGTGATATGGATCGCAACATAGAGCATCAATCTGCGCATCAGAATTCTTTAAGTTCGACTACTGACAGGCGGCATGCAAAACATCTCGAATTTGATCTAGAAACGTATTTATTCCCTGTTATTGAGGATAAATCTGAAGATGAGCCAGGTATAGTACAAAAAGATGAACAAGTTTATGTCGCAGCAAAATCACGCTATAATGTAAAATGTCACTTCGCTAAAAAGAAAAAAATGTTTAATTTTACTGTCCCTGAACATAGATATTCTGGAAGTTGTTAAAGCCATTTGTGAATCTTGGATAGTTAGAAGTTTATGGTCGTCGAAAAAATATGAAATTTGATTTTCTGTTTTTTAAGATTTTTAATTTCACGGGAGAGTGCGCTCTTACAACAACACAAAGAGATTATTTGATATCATTGAGCATGCCAGTAAAATGCAAGTCTGTTCTTTTGAAATACGAACAAATTTACTGTGATTGGATTGGATCGTTGGGTGTATAACACCCTGCGATTTGATTAAAGATTTTTTATCTCACTAGTTGGTATCCAGCTATTAAAATTGTCTCCATAACCTCTCCAGCTGACCAAACTTCGCTTACCTTTCCTTGTTATTACTCGCTCTATAATAAATATATACTGCTCGTTCTTTTCTAGTTTCTGTTCGTAGAAACTTCCAGTAATTTCTTCTCCTGCTGAATCTTTCAGCTTATACGTCACAGATATTGTTGTTAAAATGTTATCCACAAGGAATACTTTCTCGAAGCAGTTTGGAGTGAATCCATTTTCAAAAGTTTTTTTGACTAGTGAAATTCTAGCTCTATCACCCACGCTAAACGTATGTCTTCGGTACATATTCTCGTTCACCAGTATTTGGTTATTTACAGCTTCATTTGGCGACATTCTAAGTGTTTTATGTTTCGTATTATTATAATTCGACATAATCTTTGACAGATCATCAACATATCTGTTAATGTTTTTGACTGAGAGTTGTTTCTAGATCTTTTCTTTTAGCGTGCTATTAAATCTTTCGACGATGACACTTTTTCCCTTCATTTTCGATGATATATTTGGTGATGTTATTTTGTTCCAGAAACTGCTAGAATTACTTATTTTAAAAAATCTGCTCCATGATCTGTCCCTACCTTATTCTGTTTTCTTTCCTTGTTGATTATAATACCTTATATCGCATCAGTTTTTTTCCCTGTTTTATTTGTACCAGATACACTAAACGTGTATTTACTAAAAAAAATCAACTACATTCATCAACTACCTTTTATTGTCATTTAGTCGTGAAATATTTGACATATCAGCTAGATATATTGCCCATATAGCATAAACTGATTTGGCGTCAAGGAAATTATTTTGAGGGTCTGTGAAATTCATGTGCCAAAGTGCTTTGAGGGTCTGTGAAATTCATGTGCCAAAGTGCTTTGAGGGTCTGTGAAATTCATGTGCCAAAGTGCTTTGAGGGTCTGTGAAATTCATGTGCCAAAGTGCTTTGAGGGTCTGTGAAATTCATGTGCCAAAGTGAAATCCACTATTGTAAAGTACATTTTTGCCAAGCCCAAGTTTATATTTCGCTCCAGTGATACCTTGTACTAGCTTACGATCAATTTGCTCTCTTATTCCACTAGGTTTCATATTACTAAGCTCATCAAGCATAATACGGTTGCAACCAGATTTATCGTTTTCGTTGTCACTGTAACATATGTCAAAGCGCATTGCAGTTTCATCTACCTAATTATAGGGTTCCTCCCCTGGGATGGAATTGTCATTTTCATCAAGTTGCTTATCGAACGGATTCCAAGGTCACGTATAACGATGGCGAGGCAGGGTTCATCCATATTTGTTTTTCGGTAATTTGCCAATTAACTTATGAATATCTAAGCCGGATCTGATTACGGCTCGCCGATTGCAACACTGGCAATAAGTTACTATTTTATCCTGCTCTATACAGAGATCATGTTCAGCTTTACATGTAGACGCTTTGCTTCCAAATTGGCTTTGCATTTTTGTTATAATTTAATCGTCGACTAAAATAGTATTAGGAATTCTTGATATTCCCTGATCTCCAGGTAATAGTGAGTCACGTTTGAGAAACATCCTCTTTTCCTTGCCACAGGCAGCACAGATACGTTTCAGCATTAGTCTGTTATTTCTAGTAGTTTCCATGGTTTCGTTTGTATTTTCCGTTTTACTTCTGCACTTCAAGCAATACGTAGTCATTTTTATATTTGCTTGTTAGATGAAATTGAAATGTTATCGTTTTCCAAGCTTGGTTTAGGTGTAAAGTGTAATATACATTTCAGAAAATCACCATCTGATTGCTTTGCACTCTGTGCCATTTGTTTGATAAATATAACACAATAATATCCACAAGCTGCGGTTGCAATTTTCTGACGTTGATTAGACGATTAATTGATTTTTTTTATACTTTTGGGACGCTCGCGTATTCAACGATAACACATACTGTTTGATAATATCACTTGGTGGCAGCCCAAACGAATCAAAATAGTTGTTTTTATAAGCTCTACCCAATGCGTGCCAGATCCGTGTTTGAAATGTTGAATATTTATTACACAGCTTGATGAAGCTGGTAGAGAGCGAAGTGATAACTCATATTTAGAAAATGCACCTTGAAATCCACTGATATCTTTCAGTTTATCTAACATCTCAAAGTTGTTTAAGGGAGCTACCTCCTGGTACCAGGTAGTATTCGTCCTCTCCCACGTTCTATTTCCAGCAGATTGGGAAGTAGACTTCCCTCTCTTCCTGCTAGCTAGTGACCTATGAATCCACCTTGGATCGCTTTCCGGTTGGTCTTTGAGGTTCTCTTTTTTTGTTATTGTTTTACGTCTCGTTGCTGTTTTACATTCGCCAGGCATTTTTTATTTATAATCGTTAGACAAAAGTGAAATGCTTTACATTTTACACTAACTGTTTGATACCTTCACCGGACACAGCTTTTCTAGTTGCTTCGGATATATCACCCGAGGCAGCAGCTATCCCTAATGCACCGAGTACTGGCAGTAATTTTAGAGGCATCGTTTTTACAATAATTGCTAGTGCATGTCCCACGGATCTCTTGCGATATGGACATTGCAGTAACTTGCGTCGCTGATAAATTTAAAATAAATGGTTTTCGCATTTGCATTTTATTGAGTTGCCACTGTGTTAACATTAGTTTTGCCGGTCAAACGCCTTGCGTTCCGCTTGCACTCGGCGTTCTGAAATCTATTTTTCAGCGAAACTGACTGTCGTTTATCAATGGCTTGTGTCAATTTATTAATTTATCCCGGCGATAAATTCACTTCATGTATAATATATTTCATTCTGGATTTATTTTTCTTCTATTTGATAAAATTTGTACTGCCGTCTTTCCGCCGCTTGTCAGGGGATCAATACATTTCGCCGCTTGCTGTAATTCCAGTCCTGGTGTAAAGTATTTCAAGTGCAAGAACACCTGGTATTCAGCCTAGCCAGAAAATCAATACATTCCACGGCTTGTCTGATGAAATTATAACCCAAATGCTTCGCAGGTAGTATTTAAACCTGCTCAGTTATCCTGCCCTTGGTAGAATCTATCGTTAAGAATCTATCAGATACAATTAGCGCGCATGCATACTAATTAACAGCTGCTGGAGCCTGTCCGAGGGAACACGTAACTTCAGTGTCAGAATTTGATCCAATAGCTTGTTCGTTATGCTTACTGACGTCAAAGTGAAATATCGGATAATGTTTTCTAAACTCTTCGATTGAAATTTGAGATCCACTATCAGCATCTTGATATTTTTGCATAGCTTCCGCGAAATACATACAAACTCGAGATACATCTCGGTTAGCCAATGTTGCAGCATTAGCTGCAAAATTACATTTGATCGCTCGTTCTGGATACTGCTTAGAATTTATCATGACAAATATTCGTCTGACATCTGGACTATTAAATATATAATTGTTTTAAAGCTGACGTCCAAGTCTATTCTGTCGCTGAAACACAATAAATACATGCCTTGGTAACTGCTCGTTTGGTGCTGTTTTTATCCGCCATAAACTATTGATCGAATTTGGAATTGCGGTTTGATAAACTTTGTTCTGCATAAAATACATTTTTTTTTGTGAATGCTGTTAACATCGTCTCAAGTTCTCTTCATTTATCGATTGACGAAACGACGCGTGGCATCCACAAAGCCAATCGTGAAATTTCAAACTGAAAATTATTTGTAACATCAAGAGGATCAGCAGCAACATCACCAATGGCAGTTCTCCTCAGACAATCACTTTGATCAGCTAGGTCAAGTATAAATGTATGTTTGACACACGAAATACCTTATTGTAGTCTCTGCAAAATCCGAATATTGTGCTAAGTGGAAGCAACATCATAGTTGTTTGATTTTAGGTTTTTGTAAATTTTAGTCGTTTAGCATAACCTTCTTTATACTCTCCATTTCAAATCTTTATTATATTTATTACCCTATTTACTATGGCTAACATTGCAGTTCCATTAGCATCTGCAGCTGGTACAGCAGTTCCAATAGTATTACATGCGGAAATCAACGATATTCTTACAGCAGCTTCATCTGCATCTGCAGCTGGTGCAGCAGTTTTAAAATCTAAAGCGTTATTAATAAGAAAAGTTCTCACTAAAACTAAATCAGCAGCAGCATTAGTATCAGCTGCAGTTGCATTAGAATAAGTAAACTCGTTTGAAATAACATCTCCAGTTCCGGTATCCTTTGACCACGGCATATTTATTGCAACAGATCTCGAGTAATCATCGCTGAACGAAACTAGGTTATGAATAGTACTTGCAGTTGGTAAGTGCATAAAAGTATCTTCTACGGTTTGATTAGCGAGTTGATATCTGGCGCTTCTAAACAAACTCCAATAGTCAATAACAAGTGTCACTTGTGTACCATCAGGTACTACTGCACCAGCTGTTGTTCTTACATTTCCTCGTACTTCATGTACGGCTTTATGTGGTAGCAGAAACACTTCCTCGTCTCTTGTATTAAAAGAAAAAGTTGGTATTCCTGTTTTGTTAGGTTCGTTTGAGTTTTCATCGAGATATTCAACATACTCAAATTCTGTTGTGTTATCTGTTGGTATTTCTTCGGTCAGTTCAAGGTAATTTTTGAAAGACATTTTTTATTAGTAATTCTTAGACAAAATCGTGAACCACTCTATGGTTTGTGGTTGTCAAAGCACCCAATAGAACGCCGCAATATCTGGTCGAGTGCTAGCACTCCGAGGTCTAGTTTTAGTTACTAATTTTCTAATAATATCTTCGCCGGGCGGAGATAGCAGTTTCTTTGTCATTTTTATTACGCCTTTGTAATTTCTTATATTGGTGATATTTCAGAAATTACTTGTTTAATATTCCTATCGCTTGCGATAGGTGTAGTCGGTGGTCACACCTTAATTTTATCAACAATCTTGTGTCTGACAAATGCACCTGGTTCAGCGGAGGCCCATGT
Source organism: Megalonaias nervosa (assembly GCA_016617855.1). Lineage (NCBI taxonomy): Eukaryota > Metazoa > Mollusca > Bivalvia > Unionida > Unionidae > Megalonaias > Megalonaias nervosa. Next base: position 29,122 of record JAECUM010009002.1, read on the forward strand.
GGCAAAAGCTTTATTTGCACCTAACGCGATATGCGCTATTTTTTATTTTTTTTTTATTTTTGCAATTCCAGGTACATGATCAATTATTTTAGAGAATATATTTCCAAAGAAACATCCTACGATATTTCTTTGATAACGTTTTCGTTGTTTCATTTGTTTTACAAAATTGACTGATAAAATTGACTGTGGTCAGCATAGCTGTGGTGAGCTAGCTCTAGTCAGCTAGCTGTGATCGGTTAACAGCGGTCTGCTAGCTGCCCGACCTCAAGTGTAGATAATATGTTACAATTTCGTTATTGAGATTCATCTGCCGGACGAATCGATCAGTCAGTGTTATCGTGACAGGAGATATTTGATTTTCAACACTAACAGGACAGTAGATTATTTGTCTTGGATTTACTTGCAACAGCCATCCAGGTGGTACGTCAGGGGAAAAAGAATAAATAGTTTGATCTTGGTTACCACTTGCAATAGAGCATTTGATTAAAATCGAACTTTCTTCTATTTTATCAACGGGTGACTCACCATCGTATGAAATTGAAGCACTTTGCGATTCAGAACCGTATTGTTTTCGAGCAAAACCTAAAACGGCCCGATGCTATTGGAGGGACTGAAATCAACAAGAAAATTGTTTTTCAAAGTGATTTTGGCGCGCAGTGTGTAATAGTTTGGAATGAGCTCGAAATTGTATGATGCGGATTCAAATTTAGTTGTAATCAATAACTTTATTGCTTTGTTTAGATCTGTAACGTTATAAGCACCTTGTGGTATCTTGACTGATATCCAAGCTCGCCCAACTGGCTGGATCGATTGAATTGTGAAATCATCATTAACATTAGTTCTGATATTTGCCATTGAGTGCGAAGCAGTACCTGATACTAGTCGTATTTCATATTGCTTCGGGGATATTTGCGTCCCTGGATCAAGTTCGATTGGTGGATTATAAATAACAGAGACGTTTGCACTGTCCGCCGTAGTCTGCGACGAATCAAGCAGCAATGTAGCATTCTTAATTTATCTGATAAATAAAACTGAACTGCTGGCTGTTTGTGCTTTGCGGTTAGCAAGTTAGATCGTTCTGTAAAATATAATATTCGTTGAATCGTAGATAACCGTTTGATCTGAGATTATCTAAAATTTCAACAATTTCGTTGTTGATTTCTTTGCTCGTATATCCGGCTTCCATTGATGCTATTAATAGAATCAACGGGACAACTATTTCAGCGGTCCAGTTATATATTTTAATTCCATGACCTGATCGTGTAGATCTGAATAAGTCATCTGAATCTTACAATTTATTTTGTTGCTTGATCTCGAAGTAGATCGTTCTGAGATTATTATCAGACTCATCCAAGACATTTGTATTTTCTTTTTTTAAACGTTCGTGTCTTGTCTCAATCATAACACTGAAAAAAATGTTTTTTCTTTGGTCTACCTTTAGCTTTTCTGTACCTGTGTATTGTATTTAAGATATCAATTGTAGAAAACCGTTTCCACAGATCATCCCAAGAACAATAGTATTTTCGTTAAAATTCTCGTCATAAGTAAACTCAACAAGTTTTTTGTTATCATTAATCAGGTCATCACATTTGCGTAATTCCCTGATGTGAACATCAAGTTTTAATCTAACATCATCGTACTCATTATCGCTCTACTCTCTCACTTTTGACAAATCGGTTTTAATTATACTACTTCCCAGAAAGGCTGTAAAGTCTCTGGGATCTATAATTTCATACGTTTTGATGTTACCTCTTATATGTCTGACTTGTAAAATAAACCTGTCAGGATCGTTAAAATTATGAAGTTACATAATTTTTTCTGTAAGTTGAGCTTGTCTTGATGTGACAAACCAGTCTGCAGTGGCGTCACTAGGGGGGTGCGGGGGTGAGAGGAGTGCGGCCCGCACCTGGTGACATCATCACAGGTGGTAACACTAAAATGACTATAAAATGTTTGAATTTTTGTGCAGGAAGGGGGTGCATGGGGGGACACCATGAGTTACCGCACATGACTGTCTATAAAATGTTTGAACTTCTTGTGCAGGAAGAAGGTTCATGGGGGTGACACCATGAGTTACCGCACTGGGTGACACCAACCCTAGTGACGCCACTGCCAGTTTGTTTTAGACTATCATCTGATAATCTGTTTCTTGCTGTTTTTATAACTTCAAGTTCAGTGGAAGATTTTGCGATGATATCTTCGGCAACTTTCTTTTGTCCCTCTTCAACTAAACCTTTCTCTGATAACTTTACAAGATCTTCTGGTGATACTGCAGAAATATCTGGCTGTTTGCCAAGTACGGCTTCGGTCACTGTTTTTAAACGTCTAGCAGTTTCTTCTACAGTTTGCTGTAGAGCCCGACATTCCTGCTCAAACTTCCTCTTGAACGCGGCCCTCGCTGCAACAAATTTATTTAGAATCTCTATTCGTTTCGCATCCATTTTTTTCATTTTATTTATTTTTGTTAGACTAAATTTAGATTTTGACCATTAGACTAATTTTTAGATGTTTACCGTTAGATTAATTTTCACAGACCAAAAACGTATCTATTCCACATCTGAACATATGATTTCGATCTCATGCTAGCTTATCAAACAAGAAAAAGCTGTGTCTGCCATCGCCAGTCTCGTTATGATAAAGTTCGGCAAATTTATCTTTCAATACACCCCTGCACTGTTCTCGTGCTGTTTTGTACGTCAATATTGTCTAGTCCAACAAATAATATGAAACAACCTGTATTTCGCCTGATAAATCGATCCACGTTATAAAATCCTTGAGTTAAGTATACCGCATTACATTTTCTGTTGCGAGATAAGGAAAAATAAGAATTTTACTTATTCATCTCTGAATTGCTAAGCAGAATGTCATCAAAGATAATTATTTTATATTCTTCAAAATCTGGCTCAACAATAGAAATTAAATCTTAGGGCTGTTTTTATGATAAAAATATCATCGCTCAAGGCAAGTTCTTTTTTAGCTTTTCATCGTATTCGTTAAGCAGCTCTTAATTATCCTATTGTGGATTGATCGTGTAGATATAAACTCGATCAAAGTTGAAGAGGTATTAAGTAATAGATTCATCAGAAGATTGGTTTTGCCTGATCGAGTTCGTCCTACTGTCAGATAATGACAGTCCGGTAGGTCGTGGTTATGTTGATGTTTGATTTTAATCGCTCCGTGTCAAAGTTGATTATGCTCTTTCTATACCGTGTATTCACAAAATTTTATCTCGCAGTCAAAGTTAAATTTTATCAGGCGGTCAAAGTAAAATTTTATCTCGCGGTAATAACAAGAATAAGCTATTACACAGAATTTGGTACTTTGATTGACAGCTCAACATAAAAAACAACTTCAACTACGACCACCACGGCTGATGTACATTTAACAAATTATATCAAAAAATCTTGAGATACAATGATAGGTAACTTAAATTTGTCAGATCAGCGAGTGCTAAACCTTGAAACAACACATCCACCTATCAGCGCAGATAACTCGCAGACTGTAACCTTTGCACAACTTAATGCGGTTAGTAATGGTAAGTTATCGTTGTCAGGTGGAAAGATGACCGGTAACTTAAGTATGTCAGTTCAGCGAGTGTTAGACCTTGAAACAACATATCCAGCAATAGCAAGTTCTCATTGTCAGTTGGAAAGACGACCGGAAATATCAACGTAAGTTATCATTGTCAGTTGGAAAGACGACAGGAAATATCAACTTGAGTGAAAGAAAGATAGTGAATTTGCAAACTGAATACCCGATGGCTGGAAATACAGATACGGGTGTGAAATTAATATTTAATACTCAACTTGATCACACAACTTTGACCAATAAAGATTCTGTAACAAATGTAAAGTTTATTAACGACAACTTTGTGATAAAATCCGGTGACACTATGGTGGGAAATCTAGACATGTGATCGAACAAGATAATAACTACGGCAATTCCATCAGCAATATCAGATTTAGCAAATACAAATTACGTCGACGATATGATAACAGGAAATACTACATCATGAGTAGCAAACTCCGGTGATAGGATGGCAGGTATGTTAAGCATTGGCTCGAATAAATTAACAACCACTTATAATCCAGTCGCCCCATATCATCTTACAAATACATTGTATGTTGACGCTAAAAAAAAACGTGCAGCATCAATGGACACAATTACTTCTGCAGATGCTAATTATTTTTAAAAATCCGGAGGCACAGTTACAGGTGCGATCGATATGGTTGCCAATAAGATAACTTCTACGTATATGCCTGTTTCTGCATTTGATTATGTTAATAAACAGTACGTTGATAGTGCTACCCAATCGCAAGTTACTGGAGGTAGAACAAAACGAGCTGAAAAAAATAGTGTCGGTCACATTGCACATCTCGCTCGTATGAGTCAAAATCTGTGGGGTTTTGATGCAACAGATTCAAGTTATTATTCGGAGAATAATTCAAGATCTGCGTTTGCGTTTAACAGCGTTATTAGCGATCCAGGGTGGATCACAGACTGAGAAAAAAGTGACTTTTGGATCAAAATACAGTGTCCAGCGGCTGTAGCAATATGGAAATTTCAACTACAAGGTATATTGCAATTAAATGTCGGGTATATATATGATTCGAGATTAGAAGGATCGAATGATGATAGAACTTGGACTACGCTGTATAATGCGTCAGGTGTATTTATTGCTGATTCTTAGCAATTTCTACTTGATCCTGTATTAACCACAAACAACTACTCGTATTTCCTGATTTATGTTGTCAAAGCAGGAGATACTTACTCGGAATTGTCGATGTTTCAAATATATACAGCTGATGATTTAATGTGATCGTAGTTTATAATATCTGTTGACCTTCCATCGATCAGAGTCACAAAAGAGTTTTATAATTTTATACTAAACCCGAAAACAGAGATCGAAATAGCCGATCTTGATTTGCTAGACCCAGAAAGTGTTGCGGAAGCACATGCGGTGAATATAATTGCTCGAATGGAAAAAATTAACTTTGGGTTCACCCGGTTTAACTGAGAACAGTGACAACTTTGTCAGAATGAGAGGCCCTCAACTGAGATACGCGATCAGAGACTTTGATATAATTAACAAAGATTGTCCTGTGAGTGCGAGGAAAGACGGTTAAAAGTTGAAAAGCTTTTGATAAATACACTGATTGAGCTAAATAAAGAAAATGTTCTGACGATCGATAAACCTAACCTTGTAAAAACAAATTTTCATGGCAGAACAAGAGCGATTAAAAAAGAGTCGTGATGAGCTTGACAAGCTAGCTGAAACACGAAAACACAAGTTTCTTAAAAATCGTAAGCTCAAAGACACATTTGCTAAACGTCGAGCATTTCGTGCGCTAGGAATGGACTAGTATGATAAAAAGACGCTGTTAGAAATAATAGATAATAGTACTGACAGTAACCCGCTAACAACAGCATATCTAGTTCTAATGGACTCTCTCACCGGCGATAGAAAGGTATAATGTATATCACATTAATGATGCACGAAACGTAATATCAGAAACTGAATCTCGAATACGATGATGTCGAACGAGATAAATTTTATCAAGAGCTTCACGAAATTACAACTGTTAAACCTAGTATTGATGAATAGTATGAAATACATAATAGTTCTAAAATAATTGCGTTGAAAAACTATAAAAAGAGAAGCTGAAAATTACTGACAGATCTAAAATGCAAAAATATCAAAGAGTTGATTGCTGGATACTAAAACCTGCCCATCAACGATACACATTTAGAATAAGCTGATATTCCCGGTCTATGCAATTCTCAGGCAGCATCTAGTACTTAAAAGTTTTAAGCTGGGACAGTTATGTTGTTAGTTATACGTACAATGAGATACTGTATGATACACTGAGTCTGAACTTCCGATCGCAAATATTCTAGAATATATGGATATTTGCTCATGAGGGACTCTAAAGATTACATAAGAAATATTCAAACAGATTATTTGAATTTAACTTTGTACAACTGACCTTAATATGGTTACATATCTGACATGAACAAATATGCATATATTTTAGAATGTTTGGGATCAAAAGTTGACATTCAGTACATCATATAGGCTGACATTGTACCTATAGTGAATCTGTAAAGCTCAGTTCTGGCTGTGTGCACTTCAAATATCCCAAAATGTTATTTTCATCATGAATATGCCTGTGTATGGTAACATAAATCAATTTAGTACTTTGACAGAGTGCTGTATTGTAGCATCAGCTGATATCTGATTCCACTGAATCATTGAGCTTAATAGCTAGTAACCAACTCTCTTAAAAATGCACTAAAAATGCTCAAACAGATCATTTGAATTATGTTTGCACATGTGATTTTAACAAGTACATTGTATATGTCCCACACATGCAAATGTCCATCCTTGTTTACAAGTTTTGGGGATCAGAATTTCACATTTGGTTGATGATATAGGATCTATTGGTACCTATAGTTGATCTGTGTGGCCACATTTGGCTGTATTCACTCGCAATATCTGAAATTGTTATTTTCCTCATGAATAAGATTGCTTATAGTTATATATTTTAATTTTTTACATTGTCATTTGACTTTCCTATATACTGGTATGTACTAATGTTTGCACTAATGATCAAACCTCACCGTTCCAACATTGCCTTAAACTTTATGATACATACTCTATCTGATTAGTTATTTAACCTGTAAATGGCTAAATATGCTTCTAGAAACCTCATCTATTTTTAGGATGCATTTATCACTTTAATACATGCCCATTGCTTCACATTTCTGAGTGTCACTCTGTCAAGTTTATCATTTTCCCCCATGTTTGCAACCTGAATGTTATTTTGAAATCACCATATCTAACACATTTTAACTTCATTTGCCTACATCTTACTGTTTTCTAGAATAAAGTGAAACATGTTATGTCTTTTCAGGTCTAGCCTGGAATCTGGAACAAAGTGTTAGAGTTGGATCAGTTTGGAAGCTCTCCAGTAGTCCGGTGGTGATAGCAAGGTCTCATAAGGACATGTGCAGTGTACTGCGATAAGTGATCAAGATTAGTTCATATCAGCACACTGATATACAGCACCTCCAAGACATGGCTTAGATCTTCATGAGAGAGATTCGTACCATTGTTCGGTAAGGTGGAACCTCCCTGAAACTGTATTTTCCTATCACATTGTCACCTTTTGTAGTTATCGACATTGAAATGGAATGCGTTTTTGCTATAAAACATGGTAGTGGTCCCATCAAAACTTCAAATTTGAGTATGCTATTAGTTATACAAACAACTGCCTAAGTACCTGACACAATAAATGTGGAACATAGCATCTGTCATTATTTCTTTAGTGTGTACACATATATGCATCTGGATAGGCATATTGCAATTTGCTGCCAAAATCACTGTGAGCTATCATGCTTCAGTACCCCTGGGAAAAATGTTATCAGTTGTACAGACCCAACCTACGAAGTGTTTTAAATACCATTCATTAGTCAACTTTGTTGCCTTAAATTTGTCAAATTGAATTTTATAACTTGTACGAAAATTTAATTTTTCAATAAAATTTAGTTTTTCAAATTTAAATGTTTATTTAAATTGCCATTAAAATTTAATGTATTAATATTTTAATTTCAAACATATTTTCAGACAGGCCTTATCATGTATTACAATTAGGTTTTTACTGCATTGAAAAATTCCTATTATTAAGGAAGATATAGCAAATTTAGTTTTGGTTTCTCAAGAACACTTGGACCACAACTTGCACCCTGTGGAACACCAGCACTACACACTTTCTGACAGCTGTCACATATCTTGTTTGCAAGGAAATTCCAAAAGACTTCATGTATAAAGTTGAAATAAGTGTGGCATGCAAATATAAAAGTTTGACTAAAATTGGCCATACAAACTGGGCCTGTCAGGAAACAGGTCACAATTAATAGTTCTGGTTCAGTACCCACGAATGTAGCCCCAGTCTATTTTTAGAGCATTTTTTCCTGTCTCCGTTTGGTGGTGATACAGGAGTTAGATTTAGGCATTCTTGGTATGGATTTAAAGGCAATTGTTTATTCTTTAGAATAGGAGATTATGGTGTGGTTGTCTCTGTGTGTTTCGGCGACAGTGCACAGTGAGTAATAAGGTCTTGGTGATGATCTGGAAGTGAAATCTGTATTCCATTGCACGTTGGTTTGTTGACAGTCAAGCCTTTCAAAAAAATGCCGGTGAACCTTTGACAAGAACTTCACCGTGAAGTCATCTTTGAAAGTATTTTAGATTAACATATAATTTGTATTGATTGTCACACAGTGGAAAGTTCAGTACTGAGAAACAAATGTAGAGAATATATGTAAAATTAATTGTGTTCTATGGCCTACTACTCAATCTCCCAAACGCGAAGGTATAAAACGTCACCTGACTGGTTGATACAGTTAGCTCTTATGGTAATAACATAAGACACCAGAACATGACTCCTAGGCGGTCGCTGTCAGATCTTCACGTAGGACAGCGGAAATCTGTTTTTAATTTAAATCACATTGATAACGTTTCTGCACCGTCTTTTTAAGTACTTACTATATGCACATATAATATATATATTCACGAGAAACTTTCTCCGTTAGTGTCACTGAGATTAAACAGTTTACAATAATGATGAGAAGATTACATTATTTTGAATTAAGGCATTACTGAATATATTTAACAAATATTCACTATATATTTTAAAGAAAAGAACGCTCAACACATTCAAATGGAAACTTTATAATTCTTATATCATTATTTTAATATCAACAGTAAGTTTAAATATTTATGTCTATGCAATGTCTTTGTCCGTCTTTGCTCTGTTTTGCGCGTCTTTGTGATATTTAGTAGAGGACGATAATAATACACGATTCGAGATGGTGTAAAACCATATAGGCCTATTTTTTAAGTTTGGGATGAAATCTTTTTGCTGGAGTGGCCACCTAAATGTACAAAAAAAAAAAATTAAGGCTTTAGAGAAACCATTTAATGTGTGATATCCTTGGTCTGATGTAGCAATCTGAATAAGCACATGGTGGAACAAACTGAAGACAAAAACATTGAAGAGTGAAGTGTGTTAGAAACAGATTAGTCTTAGTGGAACTTACAATCAGCGGATAAATAATAAAGAAAACCCATTTAAGTGTAAAGTATGCGATAAAGGGTCTATTCTTAGCTAAACTATAAATACGAACATGCAGACACATTCTAATGAAAAACCATTTAAGTGTGAAGTATGTAATAAATTGTTTTCTTGGAGTTCGCACCTAACGAGGCACATGAGGACACATACAGGAGAAAAACCATTTAAGTGTGAAGTGTGTGATAAAAGGTTTAGTACCAATGGAAGTCTGAATCTACATGTGAGGACACATACAGGAGAAAGAACATTTGAGTGCGCAGTATGCAGTAAAATGTTTAGCCATGATGGGCTCCTAACTGCGCACATGAGGACACATACTGGAGAAAAACCATTTAAGTGTGAAGTTTGTTTTAAAAGGTTTAGTGACATTGGAAATGGGAATAAGCACATGAGGATACATACAGGAGAAAAACCATTTAAGTGTGAAGTTTGTAATAAAAATTTTAGTTTCAGTGCACATCTAATAAAACACATGAGAATACATACTGGAGAGAAAGCATTCAAGTGTGAAGTATGTGATAAACGGTTTAGTACCACTGGAAGTCTGAATCAACATGTAATGACACATACTGGAGAAAGGCCATTTAAGTGTGAAGTATGTAATAAAATGTTTAGTCAGGTTGGACATCTAACAATGCACATGAGAATACATACTGGAGAAAAACCATTTAAGTGTGACGTATGTGATGAAAGGTTTAGTCGGAGTGGAACTTTGATTACACACATGAGGCTACATACTGGAGAAAAACCATATAAGTGTGAAGTGTGTAATATAAGGTTAAGTCGAAGAGGAGATCTAACGAAGCACATGAGGATACATACTGGAGAAAAACCATATAAGTGTGAAGTGTGTAATAAAATGTTAAGTCAGAGCAGTCACTTAAGGAATCATATGAGGATACACACCGGAGAAAAACCGTTTAAGTGTGAAATATGTGACGAGAGGTTTAATGAGAGTGGTAATCTGAAAAAACACATGATGACACATGGAAGAAAAACTCTTTAAGAGTTAAGTATGCAATAAAGCATTTTGTCGCAGTGGAAAGTCTGAATACACACATGAGAATACATATTGGAGAGAAACATTTCAAGTGAATCCTTTATTATGTAATACCAACTAACCAGTAGTGTGGTGCATTGTAATTAGTCGAAAATGGTTGGGGCAAGTGGCCTAAAAAGGATACTTTGGAAGTTTAACATTGAAAGTATTACTGTGTACCAGAGGGAAGCCAGTACAGGTGTATTTGAGTGAAAGGTGTTTGTACAAACATGGACCGGCAAAGGAAAGATGCTTATTTATCAGTCCATTCAAGTTGTGTGCTTCTATGAAATTCACAGACCCAAAGCACAGAAATATCTGCTCTTTACACCAATGTTATTATATCGGAACCTTGGCTAGTGAAGATGGTTTGATGAATATTTCATGAACAAGTTTTCTAAAAAAATTTCTGCATAATTCAAGAAAAAAATTTGATGATAATTTTTAAAAATCCATGATTTTTAAAATTATTTTTCTTGATTTTATGACTGATGCTTTTTTGTACAAAATGATGTCAAAGAACAATCACTTAGGATTACAGTACTTTCATTTTTACTTAAAATCTTGTTGTTAACCAAAACCACAGGCACACAGTAATCATGACAAGATCTATGGTCAGCCCTATTTTATGATAAATGATAATATGATAAATGATTTAAAATAGTTTACTTTCCATTCGCATTCCTTAAATTTTGCCTTTACCAAATTTCCTTTCTAGTACTCATCCTGGCTTTAGTAATATTGTATAGTGATGCTTTGTATTGACCAGTTTCTTTCATTGTAGTACAAAAACTGCAAAGAGTATTTTTTTTACCTTCCATTAATAAATCCACTGCTTTAACATTCTGCAAATGAAGACGATGCACATTGGTGGAATATTTTGCTTTTGAATTGACCAACCACATAAGCAACCATCATTCAGAATGCAGTCGGCATTTTCTGCAATGTAAACCATGGTCTCTAGGATTGACTGCATTGCTGCAAATGCTGATATTGCTTCAATACAGTAACAAGTGTGATGCATGTGTGATATGGATTTTTAACTTAGTCTTAACAATTTTTCCGTCATACTGCTACAATGTCTGCAGTGGCAGTTTGTAGTAATGTCTAGCACTGAGGCATCATGCCACCCAGTTACATTATCCTGATACCAGGCTGATCAGTGCTAACATTAACCTCTTAATGCTGAGCTCCTAGCAAAGGAGCTGTTAGTACCATTTTTTATAAGTCTTTGCTTTGATTCAGCCAGGGTTTGAACCTGTGACCTCCCGCCTCTGAGGTGGATGCTCTAACCACCAGGCCACTGGAGCGGTCTACAATAACAAAATCAGATTCCTATAAAAGACTCAGTTTACATTTATAAAATTTGATGACCAGAAAACATTGATAGACCTGGCTGTTACTGGTAACAACTATAGATCATTAGCCCTGTAGTTCAAGCATCTCTTTGATTTAGATAGGAAGTATTGCATGTCTGATGAAGCAACAAAACAAATAAATTACAAAGAAGCATGGAAGAAAAATATGAATGTTTGATTTGCAAGGGATGCTTGCCATCAGAACAAAATTTCCTACTTAATCAGGGGTAACGCTATCAGGCAAAGTGGGTGACTAAGTTGTATGAAAATGTAAACTTCACCTGCTGTTAGGAAAGCAAAAATGACTTAACCCTTTGATTTTTTAGAGGTACATTTTCTGACTATAGTCTTTTAGATGCCCCCTCGCCTTAGCCAGGCTAGTTCTGTGTTGTGTTGTAGCGACATGCCATCAAATAGCTTGTATTGATGTCAATTATGCTGACAAACAAACTCTTGCACATTCACAGGCATGTGTTTTGATAGCTCATTAACCATTAACTCGAGTAAGATAGCAACTATCACTACCCGATTTCTGCACATTATCCTTGGACGATAAAATCATACAAACTTGTGTTCAGAAACAGTAACAATAGCATATAAATAGCAATTTGTGTTTTAAGAACAGAATTGGTTATCTGGATATTTTAACTGCCTCTTTTACATTATTTCATCATAAAATTAGTTTGAAACTCTAAGTGAACAGTAGTAAATGAACAGATCAGTTTATTAGATTGTCTGTTTTTGTAAACCATTGGGCAAATATATTCAGAAAAAATATACAATTCATAGAAAGAATTGCAATATATAAATACAACAAATTATAGTACTACCTGTTCTCCTAGGTAAAATCTAACTGGCCCTCTAATCGTGTGGTCCTTATGTACCATACCTTAATTTCAGATTCAAGAAACTAAAAAATATGCACTTGCAATATAATAACAAAAGCAACTGTGTTTAAAAGTTTACTGCTGTACATGTATTTTGTGTTGATTATGTCATCGTAGAGAATTCATTTCATTTTCTTACATAGGGGTCTCCATGGGATTTTTAAAATTGGCAGTGAATGGCTCCTCCTTGAAAGAATCTAGAATCCCATCCATCAGAATAGGAGTCCTGATAACTTAGAAATCAAGGGAGAGATTATAGTTTATTTTCTTATTAATTTATTTAATTAGTTCAATTCCATTTGAAATAAATAAATTGTCAGGAGAATGGAAGAGGAAACAAATGACCATGATCCCATCGCTGTTTTCAGTTTCATCTCTAAACAGCACAGCATACTGCTTTCACTTTTTCTTAAACTTAGCAAACTTCTCCAGAGTAGATTTAGAATCAAAATCCCAAAGTTCTAGACCTTCCTCCTTCACCGTCATTAACTTCATTTTGCCTAAATTTGTCTTGCGCTTGTTCGTGATTATTGAAACCTTGGTAATAATTTAAGAATCTCTGATGTCTTAGTGCCAGGACCTATTCCAAACAATCGATATTTAATGTTCCAAATGAAATATTGGTATAAAAAGACTAAGCCACACCTAATTAAGTGCAGGGTCGATTAAATTAATATTCACATCCCCACCACACATACCTGTGCATCGTAAATAAAATGTTGTCCAAACTTCTATGAGGACATAGTGCAAAAGTAAGACACTAAGTTGTGTAACTGACCGTAGTGCATCCTTTCCGCGGTAATGACGTGTAGAGTTACACGTGGAGAACGTCTAGTGAGGAGTGTATCACTAGGAACTGATTAATGTTTTGTCATAGCTGCGGTTAAATCGTGCCGTTACTCTTACCTTGGTGTGATGCGACCTTCCATGCATGCATCAGTAATTTAAAATTTCAGGTCTATGTTAGAATATTTCATGTTATACTCCATGCTGATCAAAACATATGCTTACTCTCCATTAGACCAACAACTAGTTCTCTGCTTTTCTTCCCCTGACATTACTGGTGGCGGTGGCCAACTATGCTTTCTTAAGTATTAACTCCTGTCAGAAATGAACACATGTATATCCATCGATTCTTAACAAGTAGTTTTAAATTGCTGACACAAGCGTAGAAGGCAGCAACACCCCAAGATAAGTGTAATGCGCGGAGACCGTCTGGCGAGAACAGTATCTCTAAGATTGTGACAGAGCTGAAGTTAAGTATTACTGTTACATATACCTTGGCAAGATGTTGCCTTTCACGCAGGCATCAGCAATTTAAAATTTCAGGTCAGTAAGCAATGCATGCACAGGTGTTATGTTCTGATACTAATACTAAAAAGGTGAGTTTTTCTGAAATGCCATGGGTGAAAAGAAGGATTCTACTTGCCATGCTCATACAAAAGTCAGCAGAAACAACAAATGTATTAATTTCTATTGAGTGGCCGAGAACCCAACTGTGGGTGGTAAACTCCATCACAATTCGTGCCAAGCATTGCTGGGCTTATCCGTTCATAATATCAGTAAAATAGGGTAGAGAAATACTTGTTGGTCTAGCTCTCCATTTTATATTATTGAGGTCCAACAAAAGACTGTTGGCACGTTACCACATGGACAATCACGGTACATCAACACTTTAAGAATTGGATTATTTTAGGAATACCAGTAAATTTTAATTTTATTCAAAACATTAATCATTATGACCTGTGTTAGAAATTCTAGGATTATTTGGGACTTAATCCACAATACCGTACGTTTATTTTTACATATACATTGTACAATAACAACATGGTGGAGGCCATTAGATGGAATCATAGCACAATTAATTTACTATAAATTCTCTATATTTATTTCTCTGTACTGAACTTTCCTTTGTGTCCAAATGATAATAAATCACATTGCATTCTAAAGTACCTTCGAAGATGAACTCACTGTGAAGTTCTTGTCATAGCTTAAGTAATAATTGTGATCTGATTCCAAATGACCCACACAATGAAGAGGAACCGTTCTGTTGGTCTAAGTAGTTAGAGCGTTCGCCTCTGATGCGGGAGGTCGCGGGTTCCAACCCCAGCCGAGTCATAAAAGAGTCTTACCAAAATGGTGCTAACAGCTGCCTCGCTTGGCGCTCAGCATTGAGAGGTTAGTGTTAGGACTGGTTGGCCTGGTGTCAGGATAATGTGACTGGGTGGGACATCATGCTACATGTTCTGCGTCATGATGCACAATGCTAGATATCACTATAAGCTGCCACACTGCAGACATCGTAGTGATATCACACACACACACACACGTAAACACACACACCTGCTATGTTCAAATAATTAAACGAGATATTTTCATTGAAGTAAAATTACTTTTTACATGCATTTTTACATATTTTCTGGAATGGGAGGGCAGTGATGGCAAACATTAATTGAACTTTTTGTTTCCATTGCGGGAAGTGGAGAAAAAATGTATCCACATGAACAGTAAAGGAAAAGATAATGCTTACAAATTATCATCTTCATGTGCTTTGATTATTGGTGGCAATGAATTTGTACTTAGAACAGGTATCTGGAACTGTAAATTATTGTTTAAACAGTATGGCCTGGATATACATGAGAGGGTAATGTTTAGTTGTGCTTTTCTATATTTTGGTGTTAGCTGCATCTCTTTAAAGATGCCCAACCTGATTATCATCTGAGACATCTATAAAGGCAAATTAATCACTTGGACATACACATCCTAATTTATGTTTATTTACAGCTTCCAGTTTCGTTGCTTAATTTTCAGATGCTTTTGCTATTTGGGTATGAAACAATGATATTTAAGCCTTCATCCAACATCACAATAATTCAAGCAAATTACTTTTAATGGCATGCAGTGCCATAACTGTTCATTCTATATCACTGAAGTTTGCATACTGAGGAAACTTGATGAGAGGATTCCTCTCAAAAGGGTGCTCCTCATAATGTCCAGAATAAGTCACCATGACATACTTTTGGCCAATTGCTAGCATTATTATAAATGTTTTTTTCTACATTTCTGAAAATCAACACAGTTATATAGACTTTCAAAGTATGAAACTGAAATAGAAATAATTTTGTTCTTTGCTAGAAGGAATAAAAATAATACTTTTTCATTTTTTTGTGAATGGAACTTTATGTTGCTTTAGAATATAGAAAGTACGTCAGTTCATACGTACATATTTTATGTATATTTAATTCTTAGTATTTGTGGCATTTTCTTAATGGTTATATGTGATATACATTTTTATTGTGTACTAGACCTTGTCCAGAAATGACGTTCACTGTGTACATGACTAAGACCATTGATTTTGTAAACAATATAATACATAGCTAAATTCTGTGAGAATAGTTAAATGTTAGGATCAGTTTCAGTGTAAACATGTTTATCTTATTATGAGTCTAGGACATTTATATTCCATCATGGAAGAAGAAAAATTGTTGTAACTGATGTTTAACATGTTCTTTATTGTAATTTTTTAATCGATCTTCTTAATGACTTGGAATGTTCTGGAAATTAATTTTTCACCTTCATCCTGGTTCTATGTTTGTGTCTTAGTTTTTTATATAATGTGGTTTACTTGAGACATTACTCATTCTTGCTTTAACACTTTCAAGTATGATCAATCTTATTGTTGTGTTCAGTTTTTCATTAGGTGCAACTATTTATTCTAATTAATATTCACTGGAAATACAAAGTGCTCATTTATAATATTCTGGGACTGGAACATTAATTTTGGAATTATAGTGATATCAAACAAGAGCATTTTTTTATTATATTATTGTGATACACCAAAAGACTGTCAGCAGAACGCCACACAACAGGACACTGGGACATTAGCATATTCTGGCCTACAGGCACATCAACACATTCAATATTGGAATTTAATTTGAATACCACTGGAATTAAGTTGGAACATTATGCATTTGGACTTGTGATAAAACTTTTATGACTATTTGGAATTTAATTCACAATACTGTGAGAACTTTTTACATTTTCACTTGGTATTCTAGGGAAATAAACTATTTGTTGAACAAAATGTGTTGTTTGACCTATTTCCTGTTACTTAGTTTAAGACCATAGAGTCGTAACAGTACACAGGGCACATTTATTTCTTGCAAAGGCTGTACTGACTTCACTTTGATACTATTTTGTAAATGAACCGTATCCAGGCAACAAAATCTACTGTATACATATAAAACAATATGTAAAGCACTCATTCTTTTTTTCCCTCTTTTTGTCAACATGATTGTAAATATTATACACACCTCTTCATAAAAATCAACATCTGGTTCATTGTTTACAGATTTGGGCAGGGGTGATGGTGGGTCCATAAAAAAAAAAAATTATGTTAAGTAAAACATTGTGTGTGCTCCAATAAAGAATAGCGGAAATTTAGCATTTTCAACGAGTGAACACACTACAATCAGTAGATAAATACAACGGAACTGATTATTTTCTCATCCTGAATGCCAATTCTTTTCTCAGTTGTTCCAGAGATGCGAACCCTTTTGAGCACATTCTTTATGTGAAAAAAGTTAAAAACACGTAACGATGCAAGATTAGATCTAAAGTTTCATTGATCATTTTCTCCAATAAATTTATTGATATAAGGACATATAAATTGCGAAATCATATGAACATCAGCTGTTTTGTTTAAATTAGATATAGTGTCGGTGGACATTATATTTTAGGAAAGATCAAGGTTGACAAATGCTAGTACCTATCGTAACAGCAGGGGACCAGCCTAGACATTTGGGATGACCCTTTGTTTATGCAAATAACTAAGGGTCATGACCTTGACGATACAAGTTTAAAGTAGTAAATGAACAGATCAGTTTAAAAATTTTATGAATTTTTATTTTTGAAATGATCCCGACAGTAAATAAACTTAATTTGAATTGTTCTTAGTTTGGGGTTTTCCTTGTTTGTATCCACCATTGTGCATCAACTCGGAAACAGACATGAAGTGTAGTGCTGGATGGTATAATACTGTAGAAGACACATTTTCAAACCGTATTCTAATTAACTGACCTTGTCTCCAGTAAAAATCAACGTATACACTAAACATGTAAGTGTCCCTTATGTTCAAACAAAATGATATTGGTCTGTAATTTGGCAAAATTTAAGAAAATCTTAGCTACAATAATTATTTTAAAGTTTAAGGTGAGAATTTTAAAAGTATTAACAAAATCTCTAATCCAATCAAACATCAATGGTGTGAAATGACAATACACATAGTTGGCTATCCTGTGCATTAGTTGGGAAATATATAATTTTGTGTTTTAATGAATGCAAGTAAGGACATAAACACGTCTACTACAGTGCATTTTTTTTTAGATAATGATAGCATATAAACGCTCATCATTACATGTTATCTAAATTCATTAAATGTGCATTTTGTGATTGAATATTTTGCCACTTATCTCCAAGAGAAAATGAACACAACAGCAAATTTTGTTTTATATGAAGTGAGGAAAATATCTAACACATAAGTACCTCTGAATCCTTTTTAAGCAAAGAGGTCCTCATTTTCAGACCTTGCACCTGTGGGTTCCCTTCTCAACACTGGTCAACACAACGGTGTAATTGCATGATGCCAACTGCTTTCAAATCAGCAGAAGTGACTTGCCCCTCAAAATTACATAGTGAAACAGCCGCTACTTGGACAAATATATTTGAGTTTCAACCAAATGTTTGAATCCTGTATTTGTTCAAATGTATTATTATATGATAAAGATTTCGATTGTGGATAAATTACACCCCTATATCTGTCTTAATGTAATTTAAATTAAATATTGATGTCACCCTTTACTGCAAAGGTTTCAGTTGCAAGTACCCCAATTTCGCTAACAAATGCATAGCATTTAACTCTTAAATCTTCTTTTATTTTAATATTACACAGTTAATCAAGTAAATTACTTTTATTCCAGTATTTATTTCAGTAAATTCTTGTCTTCCGGTAAATACCTTTATTCTAATGACTATGTGTTTACAAGAAAAGAAACAACAAAAAACTTCGCGTAACAAATGTGGCCATTAAAAACCAGCAACATACTTAAATGGTAAATGACGGAAAGCTGTGGAATGTCTTCTTTACGGTGATGTAAGTTATGGTTGAATAAATGGGAAGATAATATAGAAAAATTGGAAAGGATACATGTAGGTGTCAGGTTCTGACCAGAGAGAGTTCCCATGTGTTAATTGGGAAGGGTATTATAATTACTTTCCCTAGTCCTACAATGTAAGACGTATCAAATGCTATTTATGTTTTGGTGCAACGTCTTAAATACCCCAATCACTGCCTTGTGGAGCATGTTCAGATGTTGACTGACATCGAAACAAGCATCCAAATTTTCAAGAATATTTCACACTTGCCATCACATACTGAAGCTTTTTCCACAAATTATAGTTAATGTTTTTTTTGGCGGATTTTACTTACTTTGATGTCTATTTTTTTAATAAATTCAAATTCTCACACAAGCAAATATGCCTGTTTTCAGGTTCCATTGGCCTACATTTCAGTTGGCTGGAATGCAATGGAAGCCAGGAATACTGAAATTGGGTTAAGTTGAAGTATGTTTCTTTAACCAAACTAATATGAATATATTAATGTTGAAGGAAGTGTTTAGATAGCTTCATTTCATTCAAAAATCTTTTAATCCTTTTAACCGTAATTGGAACAAGCTACACAATGCTGTAAGAACTCGACACCCAAAACAATTATCAGGGTCAATGTCTTACATTGTGGGACTAACTGGAAGGTAGAGCGCGTTTGGCCAAATAGGAGGATAAAATGCAATTTAAATATTTTGTCATGCCTTTACTCACCTTAAAATGCATGTTAAATTCAAATAATGCCAGATGCACAAGATTTGGGGTTTGTAATTTTCTAAAGCATATTAGAGTTATCCCCTCCTTGCATGGGCATTTTTGAAAAACTGAAATACACACGGAAATACACAATTATTTACATCATTTGGGTGTATATATTGGTGTGCAACCCGGTATTATGATTGTACATAATTGATTTCATAATAATAATAAGCAAACCAAACTTTGATTTAAGCAATTTTGATCCGAATTATTTACTGTCTACAAATTTCCGGTGCAATCCATGTGATGATGTCACTTGGTCATTCTTGATTTTACAGGTAAGATAAATCGTGAATTGGTCAGAACTTAAAATAAAAGAGCGAGGCTATGAGTGTGAGAATGCAGAATGTATATTTACATATTTTGATGGAAATATCATTTCCTTGTGTGTTTTAAAGTAAAAAAAGACGTCAAAGACATACAAATAGTGGTAAAAGCTGTCCAATAAGTACGAGTGACTTCATTACACGAATGGAACCATGATTAAAAATGTAAATAATTGCTATAAAAATCACTCAAATCAAATTTTATTTTGCTTTCTTATCATTATTCAAACACATGTAAATTATAATACAATTATCTTCATGAGTATTATTTAACAACATGTGTATTTCGGTTTTTGAGTGTGTTTCGGTGTTTCTAGTAACCCGGTGCTACGTCTTACTGGAATCAGGTCACAATTAATAGTTCTTGTTCAGTACCCACGAATGTAGCCCCAGTCTATTTTTAGAGCATTTTTTCCTGTCTCCGTTTGGTGGTGATACAAGAGTTAGACTTTGGCATTCTTGGTATGGATTTAAAGGCAATTGTTTATTCTTTAGAATATGAGCTTATGGTGTGTTTGTCTGTGTGTGTTTCGGCAACAGTGCACAGTGAGTAATAAGGTCTTGGTGATGATCTGGAAGTGAAATCTGTGCTCCATTGCATGCTGGTTTGTTTACAGTCCAGCCTTTTAAAAAATGCCGGTGAACCTTTGACAAGAACTTCACTGTGAAGTCATCTTTGAAGGTATTTTAGATTAACATATGATTTGTATTGATTGTCACACAGTGGAATGTTCAGTACCGAGAAACAAATGTTGAGAATATATAGTAAAATTAATTGTGTTCTATGTCATACTGCCTAAATAATGGTATTGTGTAACGTGTTCTCAAATTGACTGACAGGAAAATGAGAGGTAACATTTTCAGGAATATCTCACACACTTGGCAACCCATATCGACTCTCTTCCACAAATTTAGATCTAATTGATTATACATACTTTGTTTTATTTATCCTGATGGAATCAAAATCTGACAGTTATACATACTTTGTTTTATTTGTCCTGATGGAAAATCTGACAGTAGCAAATGGGCACATTTTCACGTTCCGTTCAGCTGGTTGGAATGCAATGGTAGCTGGGAATGCTAAATCGGATTAGGTTGAAGAATGTTTCTTTAACGAAACAAATAAAAATATAATTCTGTTGAAAAAAAAAGATGTTTAGATAGCTTCGTTTGTATAAGATACTTATCATTCTGTTAAATAATTTCAGCATTCCTGGCTTCCATTGCATTCCAACCAACTGAAATGTAGGTCAACGGAACTTGAAAATACATCCATTTGCTGGTATGAGAATTTGAACTTATCCATAAAGACATCAAAGAAGTAAAATCTGCCTAAATCAACATGAACATCTGTATGTATTGCCAAGTCTGTGAAATATTATGTAAAAAAAGACATCTGAAGTCTGAATTTCTGACTTTAATTTGTAAAAAAAAAGCCAATATGGGCTGCAAAGTGTCTGAGATATTCCTGAAAATTAGACTTTTGTTACAATGTTAGTCAACATCAAAACATGCTACACAGCGCCGTTATTAAGGTAGTAAGACCTCAACCCTCAAAACATAAATATCAGGGTCGATGTCTTACATTGCATGACTACTTTCTAGTAAACATAAAATTTTAGAAAAAGCAACGATTTTACCATTTTTTTAAAAGATATTTTTAAAAATATTAGCTGATGCGCATTGCCTCAAATTGAGTTTTGAAGTAAGTGGGTCTGACGTATAATCCAAACCGGAAGATGCAGAGCCAGCATAACGTAAGCAGTACAGATTCTAGTGACGTCATTCTCTAAGCTCGAAAATGTTACACTGCAAATTTATATAAACTTTTTGACCAATATCGGCACACCATTTAGCCAATTAATAACTTTTCAAACTCTAGATATGCCACTTTAATAGCACTGATCACCAGATTACAAGGTATAAACTTTTGGACTGCTAATTTGGCGATTTTTTCAGCGCAAACCTATATTCTTATAAATACGACTTAACCCTTCGCCTTCTGGACGAAGTGTCGTTAACTGTAGTCTCAATTTTTTATTTGCTGATTAGTACTTAGGAACAGATATCAGTGAAATGTATAAAATCGATAGTATCGCATATTTCGCACTTTTGATTTCCTGGATTCTGCTGATATTATGGAATGAATCAAAGTGATGTGAATCCTAAAGCACAATCAAAGACAATTTAATCCAAATTACTGTCCCGTACGTAGGAAAATATTTGAATATATGTTTTAGATATCATGTTTTATTTACTTGTATAAATTCATTAACACCTTAACATTTATTTTGTTTAAGGTATTATAAACAATGCTTCAAGTTTTAACATTTTTGGGAATTTCCCTATGTTTACAAGAAAACTGCTGATCTCTAAGTAAAGGTCGGAAATTTTGATGACTGGTTATTTTTAGATTCGAATTTTGGACAGCTGCTAGCGTAATATGTTAAGGTTTATGGTGGAAAAGATACATATGAACTAATGAGACATGACAAATCCAAAAAAGTTAATATTTAGCCTACACCTTGAAATACATTTTTTCAAAATACCTAGCTAAGCTACTGGGTGTTTCTAGTAACCGCATAGAACCAAAACTTAAACATGAATGAATCAAGAGCCAGTAGATTCATAACATGATGGAACGTGCTGTAGAAAAACTACTCAAGTGTGAAGTATGTCATAAAAGGTTTATTTACAGTGAAAATCTGAAAATGCACATGACTGTAGATACTGGAGAAAAACCATTTAAATGTGAGTAGTGTGGTGAAAGTTTCAGTCAGTGTGGAACTAAGAGTCAGCACATGAGGACAACACCCTGGAGAAAAAACATTTTATAATAGAGATAAATTATTTAAGTGTAAAGTATGTCATGAAAGGTTTAGTCTCAATTCAGATTTGAATAGGCAACTGAGTAGACATACTGGAGAAAAACCATTTAAGTGTGAAGTATGTCATAAATGTTTTAGTCTCAATACAAGTTTGAATATGCACATGAGGATACATGTTGGAGCAAAAAACATTAAAGTGTGAACTTTGTGTTAAATTGTTCATTCAAGGCAAATAAGTAACAATGCACATGAGAATACATACTGGAGAAAAACCATTTAAATGTGAAGTATGTCATGAAAGGTATAGTCTCAATTCAAATTTGAATAGGCACATGAGGTTACATACTGGAGAGAAACCATATACATGTGAGGAGTGTGATAAATGGTTTAGGCACAGTGAAACTCAGAATCGGCACATGAGGATGCATACTGGAGAAAAACCATTCAAGTGTGAAGTTTGTGATAAATTGTTCAGTCAAGGCTCCGCCCTATGACTGCACATGAGGAGACATACTGGATATAAACCATTTATGTGTGGAGTTTGTAATAAAATGTTTAGTGCAAGTTCAAATGTAATGAAACACATGAGGACACATACTGGAGAAAAAACATTTAACTGAAATGTCAGGGTGAGATCAAATGATGCATATGAGGATACATGTACATACTAGAGGAAAAGATTTAAGTGTGAAGTGTGTGATGAAAGTTTTTCTAACAAGGGAAGTCTCTAGAAGTAAAGTCTCTAGAAGTACAAGAGACATAGGCCTGTATCATTAGGATAGTGTGTGGTACAATGTACAAGAGGCATAGGCCTATATCATTAGGATAGTGTGTGGTACAATGTACAAGAGGCATAGACCTATATCGTTGGGATAGTGTGTGGTACAATGTACAAGAGGCATAGACCTATATCGTTGGGATAGTGTGTGGTACAATGTACAAGAGACATAGGCCTATATCATTGGGATAGTGTTTGGTACAGTGTACAAGAGGCATAAGCCTATATCATTGGGGTAGCGTGTGGTATAATGTACAAGAAACATAGGCCTATATCATTAAGATAGTGTGTGGTACAATGTACAAGAGACATAGGCCTATATCATTGGGATAGTGTTTGGTACAATGTACAAGAGGCATAGGCCTATATCATTGGGATAGTGTGTGGTACAATGTACAAGAAACATAGGCCTATTTCATTAGGATAGTGTGTGGTACAATGTACAAGAGGCATAGACCTATATCGTTGGGATAGTGTGTGGTACAATGTACAAGAGACATAGGCCTATATCATTGGGATAGTGTTTGGTACAATGTACAAGAGGCATAGGCCTATATCATTGGGATAGTGTGTGGTACAATGTACAAGAGACATAGGCCTATATCATTAGGATAGTGTGTGGTACAATGTACAAGAGACATAGGCCTATATCATTAGGATAGTGTGTGGTACAATGTACAAGAAACATAGGCCTATATCATTATGATAGTGTGTGGTACAGTGTACAAGAGGCTTAGGTCTATATCATTGGGATAGTGTGTGGTACAATGTACAAGAGACATAGGGCTATATCATTAGGATAGTGTGTGGTACAATGTACAAGAGGCATAGGCCTATATCATTAGGATAGTGTGTGGTACAATGTACAAGAGACATAGGCCTATATCATTAGGATAGTGTGTGGTGCAATGTACAAGAGACATAGGCCTATATCATTAGGATAGTGTGTGGTACAATGTACAAGAAACATAGGCCTATATCATTGGGATAGTGTGTGGTACAATGTACAAGAGACATAGGCCTATATCATTAAGATAGTGTGTGGTACAATGTACAAGAGGCATAGACCTATATCATTAGGATAGTGTGTGGTACAATGTACAAGAAACATAGGCCTATATCATTAGGATAGTGTGTGGTACAGTGTACAAGAGGCTTAGGTCTATATCATTGGGACAGTGTGTGGTACAATGTACAAGAGGCATAGACCTATATCATTGGGATAGTGTGTGGTATGATGTACAAGAGGCATAGGGCTATATCATTGGGATAGTGTGAGGTACAATGTACAAGAGGCATAGGACTATATCATTGGGATAGTGTGTGGTACAATGTACAAGAAACATAGGCCTATATCATTAGGAAAGTGTGTGGTACAATGTACAAGAGGCATAGGCCTATATCATTAGGATAGTGTGTGTACACTTTACAAGAGGCATAGGCCTATATTATTAGGAGTGTGTGGTACAATATCTCTTGGGTACAGCAGGAGTTTAACAATAGTTCATAGGTTGAGCACGAGTACTGTATGGCACTACAAGTAGTGTCAGGGGTATGTAAATGTTAAAAATGTGATTTACCCTTGTTGTCTATCAATGTTTTGCAGAAATGACATTGTGGGTAGTAGTGTGCAGTGGGGCATCATGCTTATTAAGTTGTCAAACAAACACTCCCACACGTGGTTTAACAATAAAGGGGAAAAAGAAATTATGCAAACAAATAAACCACAAAATGAAATAAAGCAACATACCACTGCCAAAGGTCTGAATCATAAAAATGACAAAGAAAAGCCTGCTAAAATTAGTTTTATGTTTGCAACATAGTATTAGGAATTTTGGCAATAAATGTTGAATCCAGAATGTTTTGAAAGGTCATCTGCTGCTGTGTACCAGTAAGTACCTGAGCAGTCTTCCTCTATATAGAATTTATATCATTTATATAGAATTTATTTCATTTATATAGAATCTATTTCATTTTCTTACATAGAAGTTTTGAAAGTTGAAATCAAAGACTCCTTCCTTGAAAAAAGTTGGTGGAATCCCATCACTATATTTATGAATCCCAATAAAAATACCATTTTGCCTTGCAATAATTAGGACATTCTGTATTTATTGCTCGGGAGTCAAGCTATTACATTCTAGGGAGAAGTAACTTCTCCTTTTGGACAGAATATGGAGAAGTGAGAGCTGAAAAAGGAACAAAGCAACAAAAGTCATATATCTCAAAGACCACTGAAAATGCGCTGAGAAATAGTATTAAAACCCCAAACAAGAACAACAACACAACACTGTGATTGCCTGGCTAGATTGAGGGAGCATCTCAAAAGTCATAAGCTTCTGTGACCAAATCACTGTGCATCTAAGAATTATTACAGTGTGAAGTCAATTTCACTATTCTAACAGAAGAAGGAGTGGTTTACGTGACTTAGTTGCCATTTCATTTCGTAGTGTGACCCCTATATTGTTGGTTCATGAATATATATGTCCTCAGATTTTGCCAAAGCTCTTTCATTTTGAAATATCTAGTATTATAGCAAAAGAATGAAAAACTAAAGTAACCATGAACACTGATAATTATGATTATTTGTGATGTAAAGAATCAAGGAAGAATTTACAGTTTATTAATTTGTTTAATTAGCTTAATACAGTTGCAAATAAAAAATTGACAATACAATGGAAGAAGAAACAAATTACCATATTCCCATTGCTTTTTTTGTATCATCGTTAAACAACACAACATACTGATTTCACCTTTTCTTAAGCATTAACAAAGTTCTCCAAAGCTGGAAACAAATCAAAATCCCTTAGTTCTGGACCTTCCTCCATCAAACTGATCAATATCGTTACAGTTTCTTCTTTTATGCATATATGGCCCTTTGTTTTGATATGATTTTATGTTGGGAAACCTCTCCCACAGGCAACTGATGTTATCAGGATAGTTGAAAAGAGCAACACTAGAGGCCAAACAACAAAGTCTGGAAACAAGTCTGTGTGCGTAAAGCTCATAATGTTCAATTGTTTTCTTGTGTTTGACCAATGGAAATGTCATCTTCCATGATTCACTCCACAAATCTCTCAGTGTTTTTTTTTGTTCTAGTTTCTTTATCAACATTGGAGCCTAACAGATTTTCGTTTGCCATTTTCGTGCGAATCAGGATTATCCACAGCTTTGCGATTAGAAGACTGCATTTGGGGATAATAACTTGAAAAAGAATGTTTTGCTGTTACTGGCTCACAAAACATAGGATTTTGATGCTGATTAATAAACGAAATGGGGCTTGTCATCCACAAAAAAGCAAACTAAGTTCTAAATTCGTGGCACTATTTTTTCTAATAAAGGTACATGAAAAAATGCAAATGTAAACATTGCTGAATGATTTAAAATACAGTTTGATTAAAAGTGATGAGTACTGCTTATCAACACAACATGTGAGTGCACTCGAGCAAGTAGATAGTCTTCCAATCAAAGCGATCATTAAACACGTCAGTCGATCAACATATTGCCTAATCTCCATCGCAACTAAGATCTCCCTTTACAGTCTCTAGGACTTTGCTTGATAACTGGCACACTACACTGTACACTATTCAAGTGTTACTTGCTTTATAGAAATGAATCAAATGAAAGAGAATATCTTTTAAAATTTTCTTTTTAAAAAAAATGTATAAAAAACAAACGAAGAAACATTTGTGTATCAACGACTTGGCTGTTAGAATTTGATTTGTACACAATTACAAGCTTGCAGACTTTTGTGCAGATTTCAGCATCTTGGAGAGCCTAACCAGCAGTCAGTTGTGGCTGTCATCTCCACTGGCATTAAATGTCTTCAAATTCAGGACCGTCAAGGCTTCTAGGGTGAAACAAAGCACTCTGAAATAATTTAGACTATACACAGATTTACATGCCTGAATTAACCCCACTGGAGTAACTTGAGTGAAACTAAAACAAGATTTAAAGGTAGTGTTATGAAATGATTTTCCTCATAGCCTTCTTCTCATTTGCTATGAGAAGGAATATTCATAACTTAAGAAATGTCTTTGCCCACGGTGAGAGAGAGAGAGAGAGAGAGAGAGAGAGAGAGAGAGAGAGAGAAAAGAGTTCAAGCTCTCTTTACAAAAGGTGTGTCACTCATAACAGTGTAGATACGGCTACATATTGGGAAAATGGCAATGCAAGAGGTACGGAAACGCTGTAAGAAAAGACAGTCTTCTGATTCTTCGATGAATGAACTTTATTTAAATAATTCATATATAGATATTTAATACTACATTCTAGAAATACATCTTATAAAACCTTTATATTTAAAAGACATGACATACATATAAAATTATACTTTTCCTTCGAGCTTACCAACTTCCTGCATTTGCATAATTTCTGCTTTTAGAATATAATACAGATAATTAAATCTCGACTAAATTCATGATAGCCAAAGAGTATAAAATTCAATAGTTGCGATATAGTGCAACAATCGTTTTGAAGAAATGTATTTTATTAAGTTTAAAATAGAATACTAATTTGGAATAGGTTACTAAAACATTATTCTTTATTACTTAAAGAATATTTTATTTCCAAATTAAATCTGAACATGAAGTTGGTAGCGAACTCTTCTTTTCCAATAATACATACCATGAATACAAATGAATATAAATTCTTTGAAATGATTAAATATTCCATTATATTATAATATAAAATAGAAAGAACTCACAAAAATGTTGCAAAAATATCAAGTCTAAATTGAACTTTACCGTGAAAATCTCAACATTAAAAAGTTCCTATACTTTAAAGAAGTTTACGAACACAAACAATTCTTACCTGTAAGGAAAGACAGAGTCTTCTGATTCTTCGATGAACGAACTGATTTTGCGCAAGCTTGCTCTCAATTTATACGCAGTTTTGAAAGTCTCAATTTATACGCAGTTTTGAAAGTGTCCTCACGACCAATTATGGACATTTAACTAGATAATTGTGTTCGTTCATTTCGAATCAGAACAGGCTCTCGTCCTTTCCCACGGGAAACGCGTGAATCATCTAGCTTACTCATCTATTAGGGATCTAGGAAAGTGTCTGTTCAGCAGCTTCCCACCAAGTCTAAAATTTGCTGACCATTGGATACAAGAGAATTGTATTTTATGGGTTATTTTTGCACTTGCTCATAAAAGCGCGATCTTTATTAAAATAGTATACAGTTGCAGTACAGAAATAGATAAATTTAATCTCAATATATTCTAGTGGAAAATTACTTTCAATACAACTCAACGAAAAATTACTTGTAATACGATTTAGAGAAAATTTCAATCTTAATACTTTTGCTAAAAAATCTGCCCTGATAGTAGTTCATACTCGTGTATGACAACAGTTAACCTCATATTATCGAGTGTATGTATGTGTGTGTGTGTTCGTATGTATGTGTGTTTGTGTGTATGTGTAATCCATTTTAGCTCAAGACTGACATTCTTTCGACTTTCCCACATAAAAATGATCAGTACAGTCTTCCAGTTGCTCCCGATTAAAATAATTAACAGGAACAGTGGGACTCAATAAAATTATTTCAGACCTTTAATTCATCAGTGTGTAACTGTAAAATGGAATGGCAGACGCCTCACTTCAGAATATTTGCAAAAATGATTGAGACAAATTTTCATCAGGTAAAACTCTGTTCTTTACTATATTTTTTGTATTTTATGTTGAGTATGATAAAGATTACAACTTCAAGCATTAAAATATCCATGTTATGATGTTTTGTCTTGATATATTACACCATTATTCAGTTTTGGCTTTTTATGGATGTTGACCTAATGAGTCACTTTGGTGAAGTAATATACAGGCGAGTTTGACCAACAGATGTATTGAGTTTAACAATGTTAACAGATTGACTTTTCACAATAAATTAATGCTTTTGAAGACTGTTAGTTATTTAAGACACTGTTATGGTAGGGTGATCCATTAAGAATATCGTAAATCAAGAAATGTAGGATGTCATTAAAGTAATACAGTTGAATTATATGGTAGATATAGTACGTTATAAATTAATGGAAAATAAGACAAAATAGTACTTTATTTTGTCGGAAAGGGTATGGACATAAGATAATCTATCAATGCCATCCATGTTCAGCTGAATACCAGACTCAGTTTATAAGAAAAATAGACTTTATTGGCCGTTATGGTTGTTATATCGTTCTAGTCTAGTTGAAGGTGACTCACTGTTTATGTACAGAATTGGATAGTGTGGCCAGGAGAAATTTGACTGTTTGGTTTCAGTTGTTGTTTTACGGCACATCAACACAAGTAGGTTATTTAGTGTTGAGACAGTTAGAGTAAAATGTCTTACTCAGGGACACACTGTGATAGCTGACCCTTCCTAGCCCGATGGTAGGATTGAATACACACCTTTTGGTTCGGTTACTATAAACCCCTAAATACACTGATAAAACCGAAATACACATGTGTTTACAAGTTCTCGGTGTATATATCGGTGTACACACAGGAATTATGATTTCTTTTTGTTTGAATAATAATATAAAGCAAAATAAAATATGATTTATGTTATTTTGATATGAATTATTAACTTCCTCCCTAGTTATAGCTAAATTCATGAAATGGCGTCACTCGGTCGTACTTGATTCAACAGATAATATAACCAGAGAATCGTAGAAATACATATACAGAATGAAAGTGAAAATAATCAAAAGTATTCGTCGACATTATATTATATATTTACTCTAATATTTGAATAATTAGATTCATAAACACAACATGAACATTAACGTTTAGGCCATTAAAGCCACCAAAAATGTGATTCTCAGGTCAGATAATTGACCACGGTGTTACAGAGAGACAGACATACAGACAGACAGATAAGGATAACACAATATAAGTAACTGATAAGTGTAATATTACTGCAAGTGATACTTTTAAATCACGATAAAAAAGATTTCACAATCAGCAATGCCTTCAGCATTATAGAAACTATTAATCATACAGATTTTGTATTCCTTTTTAACCGACTTACACAGTCCGTTCTGGAGATTACTTCAGTTCCGGATCGATCAGTCGTTATCATACCACCTCTGTTCCGGAACGGAATGATAATCTGTTTATGATATCTGTCCAATACAGTACGACCGATTGAGGAGTGCTATAACTAGGAAAAATTAAATAATTCGTATTAATATCGCTGCAATCATATTTTATTTTGTTCTGTATTAATATTCAAACAAAAACAAACCATAATTCCTGTGTGTACACCGATATATACACCGAGAACATGTAAATACATGTGTATTTCGGTTTTTCAGTGTATTTCGGTGTTTATAGTAACCCATTTTGGTTGTACATACGTGGTAGTTTCCAACAAAGTAGCTGGACTTTTCCTATATTTCAAGGGGATCAACATGGTTTGAAATTAGTGGATCTCCCATATAACTAGTACAGACGAAAGATACAACTGACACATTTTGCTAAAAATGCTAATATATTCATTGTTGTTGTCTTAAACATTTATATAGAACTTAAACATTATGCAGTAGGCTGAGATGATGAGCTACATATCACGTAAACTTATGAACCCATTGCCTTCATTACTGCTATGATATAAATGTTTCCCATACATACCATTGCTAAGGTAAAATGCGCACGTATTGTTTTATTATTAACAGGTGTTTGCCATTGGCTATGCTAGCAGTAGCAACATGTATTGTAGATGCAGGTATCTAGGTAGTAGCTACAGTGTATTTTAGTTCAAGGATGTAGAATAGGGATTTGAGAGTTGGAGCTTACTTGCATGGTTTAACAAGACCACTTACGCTCTTTTCATATATAATCTATAATTTGAGACCAGTGTTCATTTTCTTCGGGACATTGACGCTGTCGAGCTTCTGCGTCACGATCAGAAGGAAAGAAATGTTGTCTGTTCATTATGTTATCGGAAAAAGAATCTGCCCTCTTATAAAAAAAAGTGCAAGTCTATCTTAAGCTCTCCTTTCCTTATTCTACCGTTAAGAATTGCCTAATATTTTGTTTTTCCTAAATGATGGCAGATTATCATATATTATGCATTTTAGACAAAATTTTCAACGTTTACTTCTCTTTGGTTGAAGCATATAAGAGTTACCCCGCCTGGTCATGTTCTATTTTTAGCAACATAGAATATGAAAATTTTGACAACCACACACGTAACATAGTATAGTGCCCGTCTGTAATGAGGGCTGTGCAGACAGAAATTCTTACGACAAGAGAAGTGGAACATGAGAGCTACAGATGGAGCATTAAAAAATTAAAAAAATTAAAAAATAAAAATAAAAACGACCATGGCAGAATGCAACAGATGGAAACGGCAAGAAAGGAATAGATAAATATGGAACACGCGAAATCAAACCGTTTCAACCAAAAACTTATAGAACGCTACTCCAGACGAAACACCAAAAGAAGTCACTTCTTGGGACAATAAGAGAATAGGGAAGAAAAATAAGAAAAAGTAACTAAAACAATGAAGACAGGTAAGCCAAGAGGGAGAGCAGAGAAAAAGCGTCAGACTCACACACACATAAACGATAATCAACAAAAACTTGATTCTTTGAGTACACGAAGGTAGAAGAAAAATACAACAGTATATACATATAGTAGATTAGACAAAACTAGATAAACCTCATGACACTCAAAGCGAACAACTGTATGGAGGAGAAAGGGAACGATAGCTGACATACAGGAAACGCCTGAAGGGGGTTGATTATATACACAAAGGGCCCTATTCCATAAAAACTTGGATTTGTCAACTTTGAGGTGAGGTCACCAAAACTCTAATCAGCCATGTATGCTGGGCAGGACTTTTTGAGTTGTCCACAAATAAAGCAAGTCGGTCACCCTGTCTTGGTATCAGCTATGTCAAACCAGTCAGGGGGCATAATGACCTTTCAAGCAAAAGACAATGTGACGACCTAACTTCCGATACGAACACAAGTAAACAAAATTGAAGGAAGTTACAAGTTTAAGTCCTCCAAGCGACTGGGTTCAGTACAGATAGCACGTTGATGTTCCATAGCTGCTGAGAAACTAAAATATTCAGAAGGGCTAGTCCCCAGTCATAGAAAATTCTTTTGTTAATATTTTTTTTTTTTCGCAAGCGAAACGGTGGCTACCATGCTTTTGATTATGCATTGAAGAGATGATATAGCGTAAGCAATGGACTTTGTTACTGTCCTTTTAGAAAATGGCACGATGTCAGATAAGCTGAAGTATAAATCAACGGATTTCTTATTCTATCATGCCAACCACACAAAGGTGGATCTATTCTGGTCACAGTTCCTTGTATCTGCCCGTCTGAGTCGACTGAAGACATAGCGAGAAAAAAAAAAAATCCTTGCCTCCAGAAAGATTGTTACCTCGTATTTAAAGCGAACAGAGGTGAGTATCAACCGTGCATCGCATGCAAATGTTAATGTTTCTTTTTTTTTTTTTTTTTACTAATTATTAAAATAATTAAAATTGAGAGAATAAAATTGGTTGGAAACTACAAAAATCAATAAATTGTGACATATTTTGACCTCTTTCAACAGTGAAATAAGCTGTGTGATGCATGGGCGCCCGCAGGAGTTTTTGCAAGGGG
>JAECUM010009003.1:0-127971 GCA_016617855.1 Megalonaias nervosa
AGATTTGCACAAAAAATTAGGTTTCAATACGTTTAGTCTACCGTATTTTTAATATTACCAAATGATTTAGCGCTCCGTCAAGCATAATGATCGTAGTTATCCGTTTATATTAGTTAATGTCAAAAGCTATCCTGATTGTCCATACCAGTGAATTTGGATCTCAAGTACTGCAAATAAAAATAATATTTATAAATATTTAGTGGTTTTTTTTATTTCGTCGATTTTGTTCTGAAAACCG
The DNA here is from genome assembly GCA_016617855.1 of Megalonaias nervosa. NCBI lineage: Eukaryota > Metazoa > Mollusca > Bivalvia > Unionida > Unionidae > Megalonaias > Megalonaias nervosa. Next base: position 239 of record JAECUM010009003.1, read on the forward strand.
CGTTTTTTGTTCGAAAATCTCGTTTTTTGCATGAAAAATGACCAAAAATCAGTGAAAATCAGTCAGATTTTGACAAATTCTGAGAGTGAAACCCCCAGGAAAGTTAACGGGAATTAATATTAGGTTTTAAATTTATCGATGAAAAACTGGTTTTTTCCGGATTTTTTATCATAAAAATGCATATAATACAAACAAAATAACTGGAAAAAACCGGTTTTTGATCGATAAATCAAAAACGTAATGTTAATTCCCGTTAACCTTCTTGGGGTTTTGACCCAACGAAAACTAGCAAACTCAACGAAAAACTTTGCACAACGGGCAATATTGTACTTGATACCTACTGAAACATAATGGTTGGGATACAATATCCACGTGTGTAGGTTGCATTATACTAAGCAGAATGTTAATTTTCCCAAGGATTTTGTTTAGCCATTATCACAGTCAATGGTCCATCATTATCGCTGTCATTTTCACTCGTATTTTCACTCATATTTTCACAATGCTCTCTTAATTGTCTTATACGAAAGTTCATAATCTTTGTCTGTTCGTATTCATGAGATAATTCTAGCTTGATTTTGTCAATAGCGTTTGAGAGAGGCACAAATAACTTTACCTGATTATCAGTGACAGTTGCCAGTGACTTTAACATTCCTTGTTGGATAATTTTCATGAATTTATAATCAGCGGATAGCGTGAATCTGTTCTCGTTCTTTCGTTGTTGTAATGAATCAAAATCACATAGAATCTTTTCAGCATTAAGATAGTCAGATACATTGATACCGTTATGTTGTAATTTTTTAATCGCAGAAACAATGACATTGATATTTTCAAAATTCATTATATAATAAGTGTATATTTAATATAAAAATAAGCAAAAATATACAGCGCGGGGTGATATTCGATCTACCATTCCATAGTTGTATCAGATAAACCTAATGAGGTTCCGAATCTTTGTTTAGACATTTACCCCCAAGAGAACCCCTAAATATCCGTAACTGAAACTTTAGAGGCTCAGAGGGTTGTCCGTATGTGTAGGTCTTATTTTAGTGACCAATCAGATTCTGTTTATTGCTTTACAAGAATTCCTAGATATTCGTAACCGAAACTCCAGGAACTCAAAGGCTGATTGGTCTTTGTGACCTGGAATCTCATTAGGTTTATTTTTAGTTTTGCGATTGTGTATTTTGGAATGGCTCTTGTGTGGGGTACCCCTTTCGTGAAGTCACAAGGTCACGACCTCATATCCCCCCCGCTGTATATTTTTGATGAGATGATATGATGATATGATGATGATGATGATATGATGAAATGCCGTCTTCACGCCAGCACACCAACCCATAACGATCAACCAATGGGTGATTCACAAAAGTGAATCCACCACGTGTTGACGTAGTGGATTGGTGTACTCTGAAGACGGGGGGGCTGGAGCCCCCAATAAATTATAAATCTTGGCCTAAAATCGCCTCCCGCAGACATATGTCTTTCTCGGGTTTCGAACCATGACCCTCCGGATGAGAGTTTCTACGCGCTATCAATTGAGCTATCGGACCTTGTTATAAATACATACTGAAAAAGTTAATATGTGTTTACCAATAGCCTATTTTCTAAAAACTACAGTAACAAAAACCACAGTTTTCTGTGTAAAATGGGATTTTATATTTCTAATTTCCAAAAAATATATATAATTCTGCATTAACACTGTGCGTAAGCCGTAACCAAGGATATTGATTTAGTCATAGCGGATGTTCTTAAAATAACTTTACGCGGTAATCGGCCACAGATACACAGCTGTTATGGAATAATCAATATGCAACCACAGTCTTCATAGGGAAAGTTGCCGATTAGCATTGAATGAGACCGCAGGCAAGGTTATATTGACAAGTATATAATATACTGTATTGTATTGTATCATAGACAACATCCGGATATTTTTTTTTGTTATGATAACGCATTATGATTTCACATACAGATTAATATTTAATTCTTCATTTCTTGTGTCCAGAATGCGATTGTTTTGATCTGTAAGTTTAAAGTGTATCCTTGATAATAACGGATTATGAACTCGCAGGTACACGGGGTTAATTGGCTCTGATACAATTAACCAACCGGGAGGGGCCAATGGACTAAAACTGAATAATATGTACCCTTGCTGGGCCTGGCTAGACTTAGAAAGATCTACCTGATAGCTACCTTCAATAACATCGCATACCAGATTGACTGCAATAACTGATGTTATGTTTACAATGCCCGGCGATATACGACGTCCGGCACCAAAAGGGTTGTTGTTGTGTTTTAGTATAACCGGTGGTGGGGCTATTTTTCTCCACGATTCAATTACTCCCGGATAATATTCTTCAATAAGATCATTTAATGATTTCTTCATTTCAGCGTTATTTAAATCTGGTATAACAAATGTTTGTAAATCTTTTTCTGTTATTTTATAATGATCAAGAAATACTCGCTTATGATATAGATCTGTGTTAGGATTTTTAATATCAGTTGCAACGTTTATAATACTTCGATTGGCGATGTATAAATCAAATAGGATCCCATTTAAGTGTTTTATTGACTCGATTATCTGATTTTTTACACCATCGTCATAATGTTGAGATAATGAAATAAGTAAACTTCTTAAATCATTAAACGTTTTATCGTATTCAGGCTTAAGAGTATTTAAAAATCTTTTGAAAAGTTTTACATCAACAGCAGAATTAATAAATGCTGATGCCGTCATATTAGGGATTCTTTCACCATCATAATCAGTAAAATAATGTTCAATATAACCAGGATCAAATTCAAACATCAAGTTCCATGGTTGTTTTTTTCGATATTCTGGATCTTTAATGAATCTTTTTTCGCTTGTTTTAAATTCATTTTTAGTTGGTTCTGAAACTCCATTATAAACAGGTGCAACTTCAGGCCATCCTAACACTGATCTAATTGAACTTTGATAAATGTCTACGAGGTAATCAGGAGAATTTATTTCAATAACCGCTGATAGTGTTGGTTCGTAAGCAGTGATCGCTATTTTAGATTCTTCCCCTGTGATAGATTTAATTCTGCGTTGGAACTCATCATTAATCTCGTCTATTTGATAATTACCCGTTGTAATTCCAACAACTTGCCAATCAGGTGTTCCATCTGGTTTATTTTTGTTCGCAAATACCAGTGAATTATTTGCTGGTTGTCCACCAAACGGTTTTGACCTGATATTAGGCCAGCTATGATAAACGCGCAGTTGTGCTACCGCTATTTCCTTTGCTGGAATTGCGGTTGGAAAGTTAACGCTAAATTCAGGATTGGTTGAACTTAATGATATCATAGTAGTTTTTGACGGCGTTGTATTAGCTACGATCTGCTGAAGTAATTCTAACGATGACATTATTGTTATCGTTATTATTTAATTCTCCATCTTTCCGTTATTGTCACTAGCGATTATGAATGCTTCATCGTAGGTTTTCACTATCGTTACGAACTCCTCATCAGATATTTTACCAAGGATACAAGGAAAGGTACGAGCATAATTTAGTGTAGGTGGCTGTTGCTGTGTGCAATTTCATTATGTACTCGTTTAATTTATCATTTGTACACGTAGATATTTTCTTAGCGATAATTCTGAAAATACCTGCGCATGTTGTTGCCGTTGAAACTATAATTGTTACAACTGCAGGCGCTGTCATCGTTATTGTTGATAGTAATAATCCAGTTCCAGCAATAACAGCAGAAACCGAGTATACCATTATATCAATAACAACCATACGTCGACGATATTTTTTTACCTTTATCGTGTAATCGTCGATGATATTTTTTAGTTTGGTTTGACACTCACATACTTGAGCATATCTGTGACGTTGAACGTCGATAAATGACTCTTGATTCATTATACTTATCTAGATAACTAATTGAGGAGTTTCACACACAAATTCCAAGCACCACCAGTATAACGCTCTGGTTAATTTTTTATCAGATGCTTCCAGCAGAAATGTTTCTTCCGCATCTTTATTTATTATGACGGATACAACTCCAGAAAAAGTATCGTTTGAATAACGCCATGGAAATGTAGTAAATATACTGAATTTTGCACTACTAAATACGGACAGTCTGTATACGCCAGTGACTTCTGCGGTGTGTTTGAGATTATTATCTTGCAGTGTCCATACTCCTAATCCTGATGCTACTGTGTATACTACGTAGAAGATCTGCTTGTGAGGAATTTTAATAAGATTCGTTTTTTCAATGATATTAGGAATTCCACTAACAATATCGTTGATTTTCATGTTAATGTCGGTAAGTTTTATTTCAACGACTGGTGGAGTTCCAAAAAAGTCATTATTAGATCTGTTTACATTTCTACGAAAATTTAGAAACGTTTGTACATGATTAATATAATCAGCTCTAAATGCAGCAATTCCATCATTGATTGTCGTTAACGAAGTCGTTATTGGAATTTCCTTATCGTCGACGTATTTTTTAGTTGCAGCGTCAAAATCTGTTTCTGGTGTTCTGAGATTATTAATACCATTATTATTCATGTCGAGAAATGCACGCATTATACCACCGCGCACTGACACATACTTGGATTCTTGATCATCGACGTATTTTTTTGTTGCTGCGTCTGTATCCGAGGTTGGATCTCCAAGATATGTAATTTTTCTTCCTGACATAATAATGTCACCGGTAAATACATCACCAGTTTTCTTAACATAGTCGTTAACCGATTTACCGGAATCCTGTATTTTACCTTGATCAGTAAAAGTAACGATATTATTAACAACCGCGTTGGGAATTCGTACAAGTACATCTAGTAGTTGTATGTTACTCGTTTTTAATCGTCCTTGTTTGTCCTGAAAAACGACGACTTCATTTTGATCCACGCTTGTGATATTTAATAAATCATCGATTTCATTTCTGAGCTGATCAAGAGTTGCATATTTAGATAAATCGACACTCTTCTTATCTTTGCGAGTAGATCTTCCATAAATATCTACCATTATATTTACTGATATCTGTTTAAGTGTTATGACGTAGTGTAGTGAACGCGTGCACGACTTTATGAGGTGGCGCTGTTGATTTTGATACAGCATCAAGCACAGCGAGGGTTTCACGACCACATATTGGAGGATCGGTTATTTTTTGTGTTGGTAGCGTTGAATACCAGATTGGAATATCACCGGTAACGTACTCTAAAAATTCTTTTGGTGGTGCTAATCCATACGAATCGAAATAAATAATTCCACGTGGATCAATTGCATATCCGACCCAGTGCGTGCCTGGGCCAGAGTTTTTATCGAGATTAATGATACCGGTTTCAATATTGTTTGGGTTTTTTTTGGTAATTGATCGCGTATAAAAATACCTCTGAAGTTTTTTTATATTTAGTTGCTTAGCAGCATTAAGTAAATCAAAATTGGACATGGGTGATATTAGTAAACTGTCCCGGGAAGTCTTAGACCCTTTCCGTACCATGAATACGGGGTCCCTGGTAATCTTAGACCCTTTCCGTACCACGAATACGGAGTTCCTGGTAGTCTTAAACCGTTTCCCTCTTTTTTGATTCCTTGTCCGGTTGCTTTCTTTAATGCCATTCCAGCAGCTGTTCCAACAGCACCTAGACGAAGACGATAATAATAAAGATGTTTAAACTGGAGAATCAGTTGTATCCTTTGCAAACATCATTGATGGACCAGCTGATCTTGAGTAATCGTCGCTGTATCTCGCAAGGCCTAGTATTGTCGTGGCAACGTCGACTTCTTTCTGAATTGATTCAATATTTTTTCCGTCAATCATGTACGTAGCGCTATCAAATAACGCCATAATACCATTATTAACAAAGCCGACACTAACATCAGCTCCATATGCTACTGGTGCTGCAGGAGCAACGTTATTTAAAATTTCACCTTCGACTTCAATAAATGCTTCAGCGGGTAAGAAATATCTGCTTGTATCTTGAACCTGTAGTTCAATTCGTCCACGCTGATCTGGCAGTCGTGCGTCATAAGAATAATACTGATAATCGCGCACAGACTCATCTTTGAGAACTGGTGCGTCCATGTCAAACGCGGGGTCAGATATGCGCTTGAACATCTTTATTATTATCGTCCTCGTCTAACACGAAGACCACTTCCTGCTATCAGACTAGCGGTTATATTTTTTTCCTTTTCCGACATCGGGACATCAGCTAATTCTGCTAGTTTTTGATTAGCGGCTTGATTTATTATTTTACTTACACTTGCTGGCATCACTTCAGTGCTAGCCAATTTCACTGGTTGAGGTCGGGCCGCTTGTGGTCTGCGTATTAATCGTGATAGTCTATCTTTGATTGCTGAGAATGCTTTGCTAGCAATATTACCAACAGCGCTTATACCTTTTTCACGAACAACATCAATAGCTTTCATTCCTAGTTGCTTTGCAATCGGTATTGCTTTTGGGGCTATTCTTCTAAAAAGACCCTGAACAATATCACCTAGTCCATCTCCGTAGGTCGTTTTGTATACTGGTAATCGAGAGTTTATTACCCTGACCATGGTAGGTCCACGAGTATTGTGTATGATCATCTTATTATTAAGTGACTTTATCACTAATTGTATCTAATCACTGTGGTAGTCATAAGTGACATCGTCACTGATTTCATTAATGAGAGACCGATATACATTAATATCCATGATACCGCCTGTAAATAATCGTTTGCAAATATCAGCTGCTTCATTAATTATTTCTGGGGAATTATTACCAGCTCGTTTTCCTCCAATGAGAATTTCTAGTCGATCAACATCAGCAAGAACATTATTGGGACAAGTAATAAGGTCACTTCCTAGACCACTTCCAGTTGCGCCAGGAGAGGTGTCTGACGGCCAATATTCTTCTTCTTCCTCTTCAATTGGTTTCGGTGATTTCTTTTTACTTGGTTTCGGTGGTGTTTTTGGTGATTCTGGATAATCACGAAGTGATTGCTCAAATGGTTTTGGTGTTTTTTGTTTTGGTGGTTCTTTTTGTTTTGGAGGTTTTTGTTTCTTTTGTTTTTTCTCCTCTCTTCTTGATTGAATTAAATCATTAATTTTCCTAACATAACCCTGATATAATGGATCATTATCTCTAGCTTGTTCAACATTCATACGTATGCGATATAAATATTTTCGCCATTGTTCACTGGTTTTAATATCCTTTGCGTGTTCAGGTTTCATTAATTTACTTCTTTGACTAAAACTATCCACAGCAAACTCAACTAGTTTATCTCGGTTCAAGTTATTAATTACCTTAATAGTTTCTTCATTAAATTTATTTATCAGTTCAGCAGTATTTATTGCATGACTCTTTTGTTCAGGGGCTGGTGCTTCAGCACCTTCTGCTTCATCACCTTCTGCTTCAGCACCTTCAGGTTAATCTTCATCCTCAGGTATTTCCGGGACTGGCATCGCAGCAGCTATTTCGGCTGGAAGTTTTTTAAGAATCTTTTTTGTTTTCTTAGTTCTTCTTGCTATTTTTTCAGTTGCTTCAGCGGTTTTCTCTAACACAGGTTGAATACCTTTAGTGGTCTCAGTGATAGGTTTAAATAATTTTTTGTATCCTCCTCAAATTCAACTTGAGATTCCTGACGCGATTGTAGTTGTTGCTTAACAGAATCACGAACAGGTAGATATTTTTTAATTACCTTTAGTCGCTCTCGAGCTAATTTAGCTGAGTGTGGTTCTCCAATACTCATTATTGATAATATCTATAATGGCTGTTTAATTTATAGCAGCAGAGAGGGTGAACGACATACACGTAGTGACCAGATTGTGAAAAAATCAGAAAAAATCTGGTAAATTAGAGAAGTTTTTACTGTTAAGGCAAAAACTTTTTTTTTAACCCCTGTAGGAACCCTTAAATTTCAAAAATAAGGTCTCTACAAAGTTGTAGGGTTCACCCTCTCTGCTGCTCCTCCCTCTCTTCTTTTGTTTCCTATTTAGGTTCCCAGTCACGTCTGTAAATTCTGGTTGTTTTGGTTTATGTTCCTTTTACTCTTAATTTTACTTAATATTTGGTGGTTTTGGTTTGAGTATATGTATAAAAAGAATTTGTATGTGTGTGTGTGTGTGATTTAGTCGTGTGAGATGGGACTTCGGCTAGCAGTCTTATCCTGCTGCTATAGTCCTTCTTGTTTATTGTTGTTACAGCTATATTTTTAGGTGTGTTTATATTTCACCATGCTTATTAATTTGTTTAAGGTACGATATTATATTTTTATATGTGGTGTCAATGTTTTTGCTATGTACCTTGTCTAAGAGTTCAGGGTATGCCGTAGGAGATCCGATCTTCTTTTGGTAGTCTTGGACGTTAATTCGGTGATTGTGGTATTTGGGACAGCTGTTAAATACGTGGTCCAGTGTTTCTGGTACAGGACAGTGAGGGCAGTTTATAGTTTGATTCGGTTCTTTGCTGAGATATTTTTCAAAACTGTTTCTTAGTAAAGTTTTTCCGGTTTTGATCCTGTTAATGATTTTGAGGTCGGTGGTTTCCAGGTCTTTAGGTATCTTGATGTTTCTGGTGACCTCTTTTTGTATTTGGAATAAATGTCTGCCTTTGCTGGTATTTTCCCAAAGCTGCTGACATTTCTTGTTTATTCTGATTTTTATCTGACTATATATTTCGTGAACACTGTAGTTTATAGGTTATATTATATTGTTCAGGAGGCTGTGCTTGGCCTTTTGGTCAGTTTTGTCGTTTCCGGTCAGGTTGATGTGTGAAGGTACCCATAGGAATTTGATGTTTTGTTGGTTTTCTTAGATTTCTCCAATGGATAGCATTGTTTTTTTCCAGCATATTGCCTCTGCTTTTTGATGTTCCAGTCTCTAGGGATTTAAATACGCTTAGAGAGTCTGTTATAATGATGTACTGGCTGTGGCTTTGGGTTTTGATCCATTTAAGTGCTTCATTTATTGCCCAGAATTCTGCTGTGTAGATGGAGCAATCGTCCGGGAGCCTTGCGCCAAATTCGACTTGTTGTTCCGTTATCACTATTTAAGCTGCTGTTCTTTGTGGTTCTTTCGATTTGGATCCGTCTGTGTAGATTTTAAGGTAGCCAGAGCATGAATCATCGATGATTTTGTGGATTTTTGTTAGCATTCTCAATGGATTTTGCAGTTTGGATGAAAATGTCTGAGCAATCAGGTTTATTCTGGGAGTGTTTTTTTTCCAAGGAGTAGGATCGCTAATTTTGTATTGTTCTGCTTGAATCCCTGGTAGTTCAATTTCTTCACAGAGTGTATGTATTTATTTACTTGCTGGGAGGTTGGAAATAGTTTCTGGTTGAATGGAGTCTTGCACTTTTTGATCATCTGTCTAGTTCGGTTGGTGTCTTTGTGGATTGAGTTTCTTGTGCCATATCTCAGTATATGTTATTCTCGTCTCAGGTGTAGTGGCAAGTCTCCCGTTAGTATTTGTAGTTCCTCGATCGAGATGTTAGGTAGTGTCCCCGTGCATAGTCTGAACGCTTTGTATTGTACGTTGTTTAGTTTTTGGAGCAAATTATTGTTTGCAGCCGTAGTCCAGTTTAGCCCTGATTAATGATTTGTAGAGCATGAGCATTGTTTGTTGGTCTGCTCCCCATATTGTCCCCTTAATACTTTTTAGGAGGTTGAGATCTTGTTGACATTTTTGGATTAGAGTTGTTATGTGTGGTTTCCAGTTGAGGATCTCATTCAGTAGCATTCCTAAGAAGTTTGTTTCTTTTACGAATTCAATTGGTGCGTCCTGTAGGTATAGTTTGGGGTATATGGTTAGTCTTTTATTCGTTGGGGAGAAAAGCATTCCAACGGTTTTGGTACTTGATATTTTAAATTCCCAGTCATCTACCCATTTGACGATAGCGTCTAGGCTCCGTTGTAGTTGATCGATGTTGTTTTGGCTGTTGGGGTTGCCTGCTTTCCAAATTCCGCTGTCGTCTGCAAATTGGGATAGATCAATTGTGTTGTTAATATGGCCGCCAAAGTTGTTGACCATGATATAAAAATTGAATAGTGTAGGATTTATCAAGCTTCCCTGGGGAGTTCCGTTGTCTAGAGTGCAGGTCTCGGATAGTGCGTCACCTACTCTGGTTTTTATTTGTCTCCCCGATAGGAAGTTTGAAATCCATCGGTGCATGCACCCTGTTATACCATATTGGTTGAATTTGGAGATTAGGCCTTTGGTCCAGACCAAATCAAATGCTTTTTCGAGGTCTAGAAATATTGCAATTAGATGTCTATCTCTTTTCCTTTTGGCATTGAAGGCAAGTTTAATGCTGGCTTCCAGTCTAATTAGTTGGTCGAGAGTGGAACGTTTGTTTCTAAATCCGATTTGGTTTTCAGAGAGTAGATGTTTTTTTCGAGGTGGTGTTTGAGTAGGTTGTTTATCATTGTCTCCATGACTTTGCAGATGGTATTAGTCAAGGAGATGGGCCGGTATGATGTTAGGCTTTTTGGGTCTTTCCCTGGTTTCGGTATGGCTATGACTATTGCTTGTTTCCACAGGGTGGGCATGTTTCCAGTTTTCCATATTACGTTGATCATATCAAGTATAATTATTTGCATATTTATTGGAAGATGTTTATAGATGTCATAGCCTAGGTTGTCTTCCCCTGGGGATGTGGATTTTTTTGCTAATAAGTGCTTTTCTCTATTCGTCAATGCTGAAACTGTCGTTAAATGGTGATTCATTGTTGGTTTGGTCTGTGAGTAGGTAGAGGAGTTCCTTTTCCAGTTCTTGTCTTTGCGCCATAAATTTTTGGGAGTGATTGCTATTGCTGCTTGAATTAGCAAAATGTTTTGCTAATTGTTCTGCTTTATCTAGGTTGGTGTCGGCTCCTGATATATTTGGTGTTGGGTCTATTCTGGTAGGTGTACCTGTATTTAATATTACTAGCTGGTTCTCCATGGCGTATTTTTCAATGCTTTTTCCTCTTGTATCGATGTGGTCACCGCCCCATTCTGTGTTGTGTGCGTTGAAGTCTCCGTTTCGTTGTCAGGAATCACTTCTTGAGGGGTACGTCCGATGCTCCGATGGTAAGATTGATTGTACGATTGGACTAGGTGCGGTAAGACGTCGATGTACTTGAGAGTGTGTTGGTTGATGCGTAAAATATTTCCACATGTGTTCTTTCAAGGTTCGTTGAAAACGTTCTACGATGCTGGCTTTGGTTTCGGGATTCTCGGTGGTGAAAAATCAATGTCTCGTTTCTTTAATTTTTTTTTGGAAAGCTTGGTTCAGAAATTCGGCGCCTTTGTCAGTTTGCCATCGAAGAGGGTGACGACCGCTTTGTTTCAACACCAGTTTGAGGGCTCGCACTAACTCACTGCTCGATTTGGATGTCAATGGCATGACCCAGGCAAATTTGGAAAAGACGTCGATGACACAATACAAATATATGTAGCCACGATTGTAGGTGGCCAAATGAGACATCGGTTAAATCGCTTGCCATTGATGATCGATGCCCTCCACTCAGGTGCGACTTCTGGAAAATATTTCGTCGAATGGTTTTGTGTAAGGTGTACGTGGCTTGTTCTTGTAACCATCGTTGCACCTGAGGTACACGGACACTTTTCAGTCGAGTTTTGGCAGCACGATACAATTTCTGAACTCCTCCGTAACCTGCAGGATGGGATGGATCGTAGTAAATGCTGGATAACACCTTCTCCATTTTTGGTAGGTTATCCACTCTTCGCTGATGCTAGTCTGGATGAGACGAGGGAGTGGCTTAGAAACTGTTTTACGTGTCCGATGTGCCACGGGAGTAGAAGTCGAAGGTTGTGGTGGTGGTGGTGGCGGTGGTGGTAATGGGATGGCTTTGGTATTCTTTTCTTTTTCACTTCTGGTTTCCCTTCTTTCTTTTTGACTTCTGTCGAAGGAGGAGTGGGGTGTGGGGGAAGGGGTTAAGAAGGACGTTGCAATCTTACTAGGGATGGGATCTGCTGACAGTGTTTGAAAGACTTCTCGTGCCTCTTCTTCCTCACGCATCCGTGGGGCTGCATCTGTCTTGACCGCTGGCGGTGGTGGTGGTAGTGTTGGTAATGGACTTTTCATCAGGGTCTTAAAATCTTTCAGAGTTGGCAGAGCTATTTCGTCTAAAGCTTTCCGGTGAAAGAGTTGCAGTCGTTGCAACACTTGACCGTACCTTTGCGATTTTTCCGTTTCTGACAAATTGCTGCGATCCATCAACGATTGCAATTCGTGTTGTATCTGGGACATCTCGGTCAAATGAGGATTGGGAGGTAAATGCGGGGTCCGTTGTTCTTGCCAACGATGGTATTCCATCCATCGTTTGTAAGGTACTAAAGCCAGTTTTCGTCCTTCCATCGGATTCCAATGGTCACGTCTGAGATCTTTTAACTCCAGAATCCTCCTTTTATAAAATACCTTCCAAGTGTCCTAACATGGGTCCCACTACTCCCTTGACAATAGGTCCTAACAGGGGTAAAAATCCTCCGCGTTGCACCAACATCGTTTTCTGTTGACGAATGGGTATTTTCTTCTTAACCATTTGGCGAAGAACGTGTCGATGCCTGGCTAATCAGTATTTCTGATGTTTAGACAAAGGTATCGTTCCTTTCAAGACATTCAGACAACATTCGCTCACGGTATCAATGACGTCTTTGGAGGCAGTTTGAATGAGTTTTTTTCGCATGGGTGGAGAAGCTTTGGACAGGACAGACAACACGTCCCAGTGTTTGGCTAAACGAGGAGGCAGACCTTTCCTTTTCTTTCCTTTGGGGTTAGAAGAAGGATGTCTTCTGGGGGTGGTTCTGCGGCACACACCAAAAATACACTGACGTCGATGACTTGGCACACGGCCTTTTATCTTTTCTTTGGATTATCGCTTCGTCAAAAAGGTGACGATTTGTTTTCCAAAATGGCCAAAGAATCCTCCTCTTTGGTTGCTCCTCTTTTTCTTTGGGCGAGTGTGTCTTTTCTGGGGGTGACGTCGATGCTTGGATGAGCGTTTTGTTTTGGATGACGAGACTGTCCTTTTCTTTTTCCTTTTCCTTTTTGGACAGAAGAACGACGATGGTGACGGTGTGCACTTCTTTGAGGGGACATCTTTGGGCGTTCAGAAGCACACAAACACAAAAATACACTGAAGTCCATGGATTGACACACGTCCTTTCATCTTATTTTTTTATTCTTGATAAAAGTTTTTGTTCAAACTGTTTGACCATATATTGTATAGGGCAAACAATCCTCCCCTTTGGTTGATTCTCCTTTTCTTTAGACGAGTGTGTCATTTCTGGGGGTGACGTCGATGCTTGGCTAAGCGTTTTTTTCGGATGACGAGTCTTCCTTTTCTTTCTCCTTTTCTTTTTTAGACAGAAGAACGACGATGCTGACGGTGTGCACTTCTTTGAGGGGGCATCTTTTGGCGTTCAGGAGCACAAAAACACTGATCCCCATCGTTTACCTCAGGTCTTTTTTATACTGGAATGCGGCGCCACTGATTGTCTTTACCTCGCATCAACTTGATGACAGGCATCACGCGTCGTGAAGGAGTTCGCAACGGACTAAATCAGGACAGTTCTTGCTTGGATAAATCCAGTAAACTCTGTAACATGCCCGATCTCTCTTGGACTTTGATTTTGGGGGCAAGTACTTTGTGAACAGTTGACACTGCAGTTAAAGAGGAAGAGGGGGTCACCGCTGGAGGAGAAGTTCTTGGAGACGCGGGTTTCAATTGTATCATCAAATTAGGAAGAACATGTGTCAAATTGGGTTTGGCTGGCATCATCAGCAACAGAGAAGTGGAAGAACCTGAAGCTAGTGGAGACGTGGTCACCGTCGCTGCAGGTCGTGGCTTTGGGATGTAAGGTTGCGTCCTGGCTGCAGTACCTCTCTTGCAAATAGAAGCTGTTTTCTGGGGGCTTTTCTTTTTCTTTTTTGGGGGCTGTGACTGGGTCTTGACACCGCTGCTCTTTTTCTTCTGGGTACCTTTGGGTCGGGAAGTGGCTTCTTTCTTGGGGAGGACTTTGGGAACGTTAGGATCCCATTTTAAGAGGGAGCGAAAGATGACACCTCTTAGAGAACCGCTACCTCCAGGTTTCAAAATGATTTGCTTTTTGGTTTGAGTGTCGATGCGAGGATCGGCCAGTTGCGTCAACCCCAATTTCTTTCTCTCAATAAAGCATTTGATTTGATGTGGAATGTGAATGATGCCTTGCAGTAATTGAGGTGCTGTCACCGTAAACCATCGTAAGACTTCTTTGAGACTGGCTTCTAAAACACGAGCACGTATTTGTGGATTTTTTTTTCGCAACTGATGCCTTACAATGCACGAATCAGTTTGACCGGAAGATGAGACTGAAGGGACGTCATGTCGAAGCTGTTTGAGAGAGACCTAATGTGACCGAGGTTTTTATAGACTTTTTTGTTGTTGTTGTTGTTGTTGTTAAGTCGACGATGGGGACGTGTACACGACAAGCCCTCCGTCTTGGCACCAGTGGTGAAGCAGATGGGTACGAAATCGCAAATAATCGGGGGTGGGTGGGATTTAAATCTATGAGTAAATAGGCGTGTGGGGTTTGAGTGGCATCGTCGTACGCATGTGTCAGCCAAGGCGTTCCTAACTGTTTGGCTAAGACTTGTACTTGGCGATTTATCTCTGGGGCTTTTAAACAACACCACGTAATGAGCATTGAGACTGATGGTGCGATGGGCTTTACTTTGTTGAAACAAATTTTGGGTGATGTAAATGACACTGGCATTACGATGATGCCCTTTGCGCGTAAACCACAGTTTAATTTCTTCTTCGTCTTCTCCTTAACATGTCGTCGAAGATGACCAGATGTGTTTGACTGGGGTCAGACACGACCCCGTCGTCTTCACCAGGAATGCCTTCCACAAATACGATGGAATCACCTTGACATTCTCACAGGAGACTGTACGCCGATTGCTTCTTTTTGTAACACCAAACAATCCGTTGAAGTGGAAGATCGATCAAATGATGTTTATGTTCGATCAAACGTTTAAGAAATTCGGTTTTGCCTGGGTCCGGCAATTAACATGTTAAAGGGATGGCGAAGATACAAGGCCTCCCAACTGGCACGATCTAAGTTTTCGTCGATGACTTTGAAAGTGAAGGAAGAGGGATCAGAGACAGCAGAAGTAACCATATTAGTGCAGGGAATGTCACTTTTGCCACGAAGACAGACAAGACAAGAGTTTTTATACTTTTTTCAGGACACGTTTATTGCAAACTTTAAATGTGAACACGAAAGACAAAAATACATAAAAGCCAAATAGTTAAGTACGTGGATAAAATACACATCACAATGGTAATCCTCCACCGCTTGAATACTGTCATTGATTTCCTTCCACGGAATCTGTTGTATCACGAATGATAAAGGTCGAGGCATGGTAATCCGTTTTTATACCCTCTTTCTGAGTCGTCACCCTTGTGTCATTTTTGTCTTGGGAAAGTGGTAAATTTCGTACACTTCTAACAGTTGGTATCCCAGATCCAGAGCTTTAAGCAATTCCAGGCTGACTCACGTTCCTGTCAAGGCGCCTTCTTCCTGAGTGTGCTGACAAGGTCGGTCTTGGTTGCACGTTTCGGCACAAGTACAGCACAAGGGAAACATCAGTTTTCCTTGACAATGGTGAGGAAAAACGAGATGGTACAAGTCTGTGGGAGGCTGTACTTTGCACTTGATCAATCCTTTGTATTGTCGAATGATGTCCAGGTCGATGTGTTGCGTCAGCAATTGCTGGTGCCCTGCGGCAAAAAGTGACAATATTTGCACACGTAAGGATACAACGAACACACGTCCAAGTGTCTGATTTCTTCTCCTTTCTCCTCGCGGGCTTGGTACCGCAAACAGGTGGCATTCGTCCGTCCTCCGTACAAGCTGCCCCGTGGGTTCATTGGGTCCACCAGCTTGTAACTTTCCGCGATGCGTTTAAACTCGGGATCGGTTTTCAAACGGTGATCATATTCGTGTTCCCACATTTCCACCATTTGGTATCCTTACTGTTCTAACTTCAAGCACCGCTGACAAGTGGCCTGGTACAAGTCTTCCATGGTCCGTTGTAAAATTGATTTTTAGTGCTACGTTGAGGGTAACAGATCGGACATCCGTGAAATAAGCATCCGTTAAACTCGCACACGATCTTGGAGTTTTCTAAGTCCCAACCATCCACCGAATACGTCCCGATGGTATTTTCGCCTCCTCCGTTGCGGGCGTGTTGGATCCATTTGTCTTCCTTGTCGCACAAGTAATGTAACCAGCGTAGGGCTTTGACCGAATATTAACGTTTGACAAAGTTCGTCGTTTGAGGAATTATGACAGCCAAGGTGTTTTCGGGCATGAATCTTTGGCGGTACACTAAGGAATACGCTTTAGCAATGGTATAGGCTTCTTTCAAAGGATCGGTCCCTCCGTGTTCCATGAACAGTTCTCGAAATTTTACACAGCAACGTCGTAAATGTCCATGTCGGAACGACAATACTTTAACATTTCTTTCTAAAAGTCGAAGGGGTCCGAGGCGTGAGTGTCGTACCAAGTGTAGAAAGCTTCTCGTTCTTCGGTACGCATGTTGTCGGGGTCGTAGTAGTGAGCCTCAGGCAAATGGGATAGAACTGCGTGTTGATTGCTTTGGTATTGAAAAAGTGCGGAAATAGCCTTTGGCCATTTCTGTCATTCCAAACGTTTTAGGCATCCGACTCAAAGGCATGGCCAAGTAACTCATCGAATCTTTAAACTGCACTTGGGGAGCCCCGAGTGGCGGAGTGGTCTAAAGCGCTGTCCGTTACGGATCATTGCCATCTCACCTCTGTCTGGGTTGGTTCGAGTCTAAGATTCGGCGAATGTGGATATGTGAGAAAGCTTGCCAGTAGCTTCTCGTGGGTCGGTGGTTCTTTCCGCGGATTTCCCGGTTTCTTCCTCCACCATTAATACTGGCCGCCATGTATAGCCTATCGTGTGCTGAAAAATGGCGTTAAGCCCCACAACAACAACAACAACAACAACAACAAATTGAAATTAGAGAGCAGTTTTTGATTGGTGGAATGCCACTCTTGATGTCACAGTAAAATTTTTCTAAATTATAATTTAAATGATAGTATGATGTCAGTTTTGTATTTTCCACTGTTTTGATGAACATTCCATTCTCTACTTAAAACAAAAATGTAAATCACTGTGGCTTAGTCTGCTATCTTGATCCATTTGAATCCAACTGAAACTTGCATATCAAACAAATGGAAAAATATGGCAGCTCTAAAGAGTTTTGTATATTTACACCTGGGTTACATATCTGATTGAAGAGGCATCCATACTTTCTCTTCTTGTGTCTCCCTTGTTAGGTACAGCGGTGTCAAGAATGCATGATTTCATGTTATACACACAAGGGGATAATGCAAGTGTCAAACATTTATGTACATGGCTTCAAGATTAAGTCACGATCTCCAATGTACATGACTGGCCATACATTTTCTCCATGATGTTCTATCGATTTATCTGAAGAATCATAGTGACTTTGGGGGAAATTGTTCCATTCATGCACATCTTCTTTTCATTAATAATTGATCTACATGTATGAATCAAATCTTCTGGGAGTTTACCTTCTTGCCTGAATAATTAATAATCAAATAAAGCATGAAAAAGGTATTAAAAACACAGCATCAAAGTACCACAAATGGCAGGCATTACTGGATTTAACTGATTCATCCTTCTTTAAAACAGTATAGATTTTTTTGACACTGTACTAAATATTGTGCATACATACAAAATTCTGAAATTGCAATATGTGGTTTGTTTTAAACCTGTTTTGAGTGACTATGTGTAATTTACAACCAATCAAAATGCAAGGATAGATTTTATTCTATAAATGTAGTCACAAGCAAATCATCTGCAGAAAATAACCAGCAACCACAAAATTTTGACACAATATACTTTTTGAAACTGCTATGAATGACCACAAAAAAAGCTGAGATCAAACACCACTGACCATTATTTAATCCTTTGTAACCATGACTACTAAAGATGCCAACAGGTACCTGCCTATTAGTTAATAACCCAGGTAAAAAATGAACAACTGGATACCCATTAAAAACTAAAAGTATTGCAAGTTCAGATTGAGACACAGAATAATGATTACAATTCGAGGCTCATGTCGTGTGCACATTTATTCATCATCACAGGAGCTCATATGGTTGCTTACAATGTACCTGTCATGCATGTAATACATAATAATACAAAATGGAGGACACATCTCTCCATTCTCACGTGACCTATTTAAGAATCAACACTGATATTTAAAGCTGAACAATCCTAACTTCGTGCCTGTCCATGGTTCATGCATCATTTTTCTTGTGACTTAAATGCGCTTGTGTTGACATCCTGATGACATTAACTAGGTCAATACCTTTCGTCGACAGCAACAATAAGTACTGATTGAGAAATATTCAACAAAATAAAATTTAAATACATACTACAATTCAAATAAAAGAAAGCACAATATAAATGCCCGGTTTAACTAATGCTACTTTTGCCTCATGTCTGTGGCCCTGGAGCAAGTATTAGCTGTTCAAGTCAGGGTCGCTGTTCACATGTTTGTTTACTGGACTCTTTTTAATAGCAGGAAACCCAAGGCAAATATTTTTGTCACAACAAAGGCAACACAAAAACGTGGTTACTGTAACATGTACTTCTTACACAATGTAAGGAAAAAATGAACGAAATGGACAACTATACAGAATGAAATTTTTCACTGAATATTTAAATACAAAGGAAAATCTTTGTTATTTAATAACACTGAAAAAATGTCTAATAAATATTGAACACATGTGTAAATATGGTAATTCTTACATTAATTTTACATGAAACAGTTCAAAGAAAACAGACAGGATTCTTGGATGTGAAACCACTTGTCATAAATTCCTTCTATTTTGATACTACATACATAGTGGACCAGTCTAAACTGAAAAAAAAAGGTGCCAGACATCATAAAAAAGGGGGGGGGTATCAATGTGACTATTGGATTTTATATGACTGAAAAATGTTAGAGGAGAGGGATTTTGTTGAACTTAAAACATGCTCCACCAGACCGTCATTAAGGGACAAACAATGGCGAAAGTTACTGTAGACATGTAGACTAGTTAAAGTGAGTGTTATGTATAAATAATTTATCAGTTTCTTGCATCTATACTCTTGTATTAACTACTAATCCACATGGATTTGTGGCAAAAATTAACTATAGATCGAGGTAAGCAGCCAAAATAAATGTACGTTAAATAAAATAAATGTGTAAATTTTTCATAGTTTTCTGTAATTACGGCATGTAATATATAGATTGCTGTTTTTATGCTCAGATTATGCTTTTTTGCCACTTATATTAGTAATAAATTATGTTTATACCTCTCTTGGGAGTTGGCATGTGTGAACCTACAACAAAGCACTTCAGGTTCACATTTAATACAATTTCCCTTTGATTGGGTACCTAGGATTGTTGTGTACCCAGTAGAAATTTCCCAAAATTCTGACATCTATAATGACCACATATGACAGTATGCATATAAACATTTCTATGAATGACCATATTGCAAAAACAGAGACAAATACCACTGACCTCTATAACCCTTTGTAACCACAATCACTTAAAAGTTAAGACTGCTGTAACATATAAAAAAATATTTGGCTGGCTACCAGTTTCCATATTTTACAGACTATGCATTTAGTGTATTTTGTTGTAGACTGTTAACCAGACTAAAGTACATGTCACTATCTGCCGTTGTAGTGCAAATCCAGATGAATACCAATTACAATTAACCATTCTTCTTCAGAGGGAATAGTTATGGAAGTACAGAGTCAGTTCAAAGGTTTGTATTGCTTTATATTTTGTGAAAACCCACACTATACTGATCATAATAGTGGGAAATCTCTTTAAAGTGCATCAATGCCATGGTCAAGTACATCATTTTTGTCTTTAATATATATATATTTTAACAAAGCCCGATCAAGTCCACCAGTCATTATTACAACTGATCATCGATATTACTCTGACTGCACAAACCAAATATAAGCAACTGTCTCAAGAGACTGCTTCTGTTGTCAGAAGGGTATTCTCTCAAGACAAGTTTTATTATTCATGTACCCTGTAAATTCCTTAGATGAACTATGATGTAATTTATTCAAGGGCAGGATCTGGAACAACTTTTAAAGTGACACAATACAGTGCTTTGTGCACTGACATCAATGACCCAGCATCGCCCAGAAGATTTAGAGAAAATAAAATCATTTGATGAATTCGTGAAGGCAAGGCAAGAAGTAGACGACTTCGCTGACAATATGACCATCAACATGGATGAAATTGTAGTGTACTTTGATCTCATTCCTGGTCAGTTTGACAATAAGATTGAGGTCAAAAGTGTGAGAATTAGCACGACTGGTGCAGATTTGAAAAATCTAACTTTAGTCCTTGCAGTTTCCACTTCAGATGATGTGTTGCCTCTAACAATAATTTTTCACAATATGAGAAAGCTAAAAAAATTATTCATACTCCGAAAGAATGCATCATACATGTGCAGGACAAGGGTTGTGTTGATGAGATAATGCTGCAGTGGATTAAACAGTTTTATCTCAAGTAAAGAGTTTTGTATTTCCTAAAAAAAAAATTCCAGTTGAAGTGCATTTTCTGATGTAATTTTTTGAATGTATTAAAAAGTGTACCACAACTTACAACTCGAAAAAATGATGCGTCCCAGAACATACCGTGTACAAAAAAATTACTTTCAAAATTAATTTATGGTGTACCAACAAATATGGCAAATATAGTAGTCAACTTATACTATACTTATCCCAGTAGGACAAAAAATTTGTTCAGTTGGATTTGATCATGTAGAGTTTATACTGCAGTGATTAAATGGACAAGTGAATCAAGTCAGCTGGTTGGTCAAGTTATAGTGGCCATCATCATAAAGCAGCGGTCTATAGCAAATACTCATCTCAGGGTATATAATATTAAACTAAAATCAAATGTTAGTGCTATCAAATGTAATTGTTTTCCCAACGAAAACAATTTACGACAGGATTTTCAGGGACCAGAGCTTCTGGGTCAAATGCGTGTGAAACTCTCAAAGGAAGAGCTATTTCTCTCTTTGGTGCATCCCTCATAGTTCCCCTAGGATGCTCCCCTTTTTCTTATTTTGGTCAGCCGTTTCTAATCTGCAGAACAGCAGAAGGTTAGACTCAAGTAAACAGACATGAAGCCAGGTTGACGACTTAACGTTTAATCCTCATCACAGTAATTATTGTGTAAAACGACGGCCTCTCTGAATGCCACTCTGAAATATTTCAGAGAAACCAAGTTCTATTGTGTATGCAAGCATCTGCAACTGATTGGCAAATAAATGATGCCCCATTTTGTTGCAATCGTGTTTCAATTAAATTAGTGATGATGCAAACATAAATCATGAATGTAATCATGGATGTCTCTCTGATTTGGACAATACTGTCAAATTATCGATGTGATATAATAATAATAATAATAATCCTCTTTGTTGTTAAGTACAGTGGGACCCCGCTATAACACGGTAGTTGGGAGCCATAGAACCCGACCGTGTTATGAACCGAACCATGTTATAAGCAACCATGTACAGTACCAACAAATTTGCAGGGTTAGCGGGGTGGGTGGGGGTGGTAATGAAAACGGGTGAAGAAACGTGTGCTTCATTGGCATAATTACCATTTTAAATCAATGTATATTAAATGAGAAAACACCTGCAGTGATAACAGAGATTGCATATATAATATATTTCTTTATTCAGAGAACCACGCATTGGTACATACACGTGTATAGTTTATATATACATATCTAATCTATAGCATGAATAGAGTATCAACACCGTGTACTCACCCGTGAATCGAATCACATACATTGAATCCACAATACAAGTATTTCCATCGAAAATATCCGCACACAGATTTAAAATATTCAATAATTTTGTCACAGATCATTATGTGACTGAATTCAATGGAAAAATAAATAGGAAATATTACGAACCGAATCATGGAACAGTACGTCCAAAGGTTAAAAAACGGTGCCTGAAAAAATTTCATACTGCTAAATTTTCTCATCCGTGAATTGTAATTCTTTATTATTGTTTGGAAAACTCAGTGATAGTGATTTTCAGCTGCATTCAGCTACTGTCACGTTTGCTCTTCGCAAAGTCAATCATATTTCTTAACGGAAGAATTCGAACATAGTCAATATCTTGCGTCTCCATCCATCTCAAAGCACACTCTAAATTTTTTACTGCTTCTGTTGCTGACGGTGGATTATCCTCAGGTGTGGTGTCCTCAGTGTCATCAGAAGCATCACCACCATTGGTGTTATTGAACATAATATTTTGAACAATTTCTGCATCCGAAACGTGATCTGCAACTGGGCAGTCATTATCAAAATTGAGCCATTCATTAACACGGTCGCGTGACTGCATCTTTTCTTTAAGAGTAAAAGCTTTACGTTTCCCGTTCAAAATGTCCACTAACTAACACTTTTATCCGTTATTGGTGTGGTCCCTCTCAGAATTTACATCATCTGAGGGACCCCCTAGATCTAAAGTTAAAGGGTTTTTATGTGTATTTGTTTTTTATCTCAGTGTATGTGCTTTGTGTTTTACTGTTTACAAAATTTTGATTTTACAATTTTGAAGTAGGGTACAGGAAACGTCCGTTTGTCCAGTATAGCTCATTTTTTTTCTTTAATTATATCTCAATCCTTTGTTATTGTCGATTCTTGGAATTTTTCTGAAGATAAAGTTCACTTTGAATAACATTACTAGTCTATTGCAAACATTTTTCTTTGTGTAGCTATTGCATATTCATAGTTCATTACCATATTCTGTTCTGTATTATCCATAGTTGTTTCCACAGTTCATCTTGAGGTTTACTTATTTACATTCCTTAGTTTATTCAAAATCTCTATTATATTTGTAAGAATTTAGTTATTTAGTTATTTGTGGGCATTTCTAGCTCTGTAGGCCTCCATACTGATAGTTTTCTTTTTGCCTTCTCGTGTCAAGGACACTGTTCTTTGTTTGATTTCTTTGTTTTCGCCTTCCCTTGTCATGGACACTGCTCTTTGTTTGATTTCTTTGTTTTCTGTTCTTGCTTCTCTAATCATTTCTGTTATTTCTGGTTCTGTCGGAGTTTTGGGTGTTGATGCTGCCCTTTTCCCTTTTAAGTGTTTCGTGTGGCGTTGATGTGACATCATTTGGTTGGACTAGTACAGGTGTGATATTTAGTGTTTCTTCAATAGTTTTATGTTCCTGTGAGTTTTGGTCGTCTATTGTTTCTTGTACTTGCTTTCCTTCAAATTTAGGCTCTTCTAGTACAAAAAAGGGTGCCGTGTCCCTCTCTACTAGCTCAATCTCCTTAGCTTTTTTTTTTGTTGTATCAGTCTTGCCCTTAGTTTTGCTTCCTTTTTCTCCGCCGATCTGTTTTTCCTTGCTTTTTTCCATTCCTTGTCTTTCGACTTGTTGCTTTCTTGGCTTGAGTTTGTTTTGCTTGGTGATGGGGCTATCATCTCATCTGATACACTTTTACACCTATTAGTTTAAAAGACTACAGCAAGAATAATTGTCAGTCAACAATGGGGGTATATTTGTAGGAAGTGGACAACATTATTCACTGGTCAACTGATTGCATAAAACAACACTGCCAAGCCACGCGCACATGTTGGCGGCTTTCGTTTCTTTGTTGTTTAATAAATCGTTGCCCCATAATTTGAACAAGTTTAGCTCGGCAATTGACTTTGATGATGAGCAATGTACTTAAATTAATTGATCTATAAATTCAGGTGAGAATCTTTTATCAACCGCCACATTGTTTGTTGCTTAGTTGTGTAGTCAGTTTAGAGAACATATGTTGGATATTGTTTGAGCAACAACTGTATATGGAATGCATTGAAGACAAACACAAAGTAGACTTGATGGCTTCATTGCTCATGGATCAGTAATAATAAGATTAACACTTACGAGCTGTCATTTTTCAACAATAAACAAAGATCAAAGTTCTCAAAAGGCCCAGCCATTGGTTCAGAAACTCGTATTTCCGATGTTTATTTTGGCACAAAACTGTAAGAAATTGGTTAAATTAAAAAATTTTAGGAGCCACGCCACAATTGTTTTATATTCGAATCCATACGCGATTACCTCCCCAAAGAAGAAATGTTTTCTGTGTACGAGAATAATACATGTATATGATATTTCAGGAACCACGCCACAATCGTCTTATATTCGAATTTATATGCAATCTCTTCTCCAAAATGATAATAAAACTTTTTACATAATTAATTTTTCGTACTTATAAGAATTTTTTTTTTTACAAGGTAATATGATAAATGAAATTTCGGGAGCCATGCCACGACCGTGTTATATCCGAATTTGTGTTATAACGGAGCGTGCTATAGCGGGGTCCCACTGTATGTATGATTTCTACAGGACTCTAGAGCATTTGTAGACACCTTTTAAAAGAGTGTAGAAAAGTAATTTACTTATAAAAATGAGTCAGCAAAATCAAATTTCATTTTTCAGGAAACGGGCTTGTGCAAATGAGCCAACAAATAAAGCAGAATAAAACAACAGAAGATGAAATTTCCATCTGATAGGCAATGTATCGGTACCTAAAGCTCGTGTAAATTAATGTTGACAACAGTTCAAATCTGCAGATTTGAGCTACATATATTTAGGTACCACTCATTTGCCAAGACTGATTCATTTTTTCTATAGAGATCACGTTATATCCCACCTATATTCCTTAGGTCAATTCTTATGGCATTTAACACATTTACTAATTACTAACATATTTATTCTGAATTAGTGGATTTTTGCACATATTTTACCTCGTATATTTTTCATTCCTTCTTTATTTTAATCAGGGTAATTCATGTTTATATATATGGTACAGTGCAATACCAGGTGTTTACTCCTGTAGGTTTCATTGGTGGGAATGGAGATGCTATTTTACTTGCAGAGAAAACTACACATCACTTTAAATGATCATTCTAGGGATCTAAACCAATTGTTGATGAGCTTATTGTTGTGGTTTATTTTGTTTTTAGTATTGTTGTTGGGGTTAACATTTATTTTTTTTTAAATTTACATGTATAATGTTTAAATTTAATATTCTATTTACAGAAAAATATTTTCTTTATAGTGTGATATTATAAATGGATAAGAATTCAATCCTGATATTAATAAAAATATGAGCACCCAGTAACACAGTCCACATGAAATTCATACATTAGCCAACCTTCAGGTACTTTCCACATCCAATAGTGATAACAATTTCTTCCTTTGGTAAATGCTGGCACACATGCTTCCAACATTAGACTTTAAGTCAAACATGTAGTCAGCAAGCCTATGCACATGTGCTTCTAACTCTAGACTTAACATGAAACCTGCAGTCAGCAAGAACATGATCCCCTGGCACAATATTTCATAGAAATCCAGAAGTTTCAATGATGTGCTTTTAGTGTTCAACCAGCCCAGGATTGTGATATGAAAGTTATGACATCTTAAGGAATAATTCCTGGTAGAAATTTGATGGTATTATTGTGCTAGTATGAAGACGTCTCAGCCAGTGCCTTCAAGTTAGGTGTTCACTCAACAAATTCCTCAAAACTGTTGATATGTACCAAATGCTTTCAGATTTCTATTGGTATAGTTCTTCTAAGAGTTTTACTGTCTGACCACATAGTGAATGGCTTCATTCATTTGTACTGTACATGACATCAATAACATCAGCAAGTATCCTGGACACTGTAGCTGGAAATACATTTCAAGTCAAAAACCTGATCCATAAATTTAATCCGAGTCTCATAATTGTCATAGTAAATGCTTCAAATTTGTCCAGAGAATGTTTAATAAGCAAGTGTGGCTCTAGATTATGAAACAGTGTCAATATGGATAAACATGGCAGCCCTGTGAAATAATTCACTTTCTCATCTTTGACTTCAAATGTTGCTCATGAAAATGAAGACATGATGTCAACGTTTTCTTTAATTTCTGTTTCAGTCCTTAACTTCTGATGATCACATTCCATAGAATTTATCAATGCAATAGTTATAGCACTCTGACTCACAATCCCAATGACACTGTTCTTTTACGGCTCAGTTTCCATTTCACTAGCCATCTTAGGGAAAATAAGAAGTGTCCTTGCTGCTTCACTTTCCCATGTTGTACCAAAGAGATGCTTGAAGCATTGGTTAACCAATCTGGGGTTGTCAGTTGTTGGGATCCCATACTGACAGTGGATGCCCAGTCAGGACTGTTTGGCTCATTCAGTAGTGCTTTTTCTTCTATGAAAAACAAATAACAATAACAAGTATGAACAATGTTAACAATATTAACAAAATATTATAACAGAAAAAGTATCTTGCAAAAATGAATTTTAAACAATATACACCACTCCCTCGATAACTCGCGCCCTGATAACTCGCGAACCTGCTTATAATGCGGGGTCAGGCGTGGATCCCATTTTTTAAAACCAGAAATTACCCCAAAAATAGATCCCTATTATATGAACTTTATGGAAATCGCGATCAAAATTAGCTAAAAAACTTTGATATATCGCTTGTTTTATCGTCGAAAACGGTAGATAGGACCTGGAAATTTTAATCAACATTATGAAATACCAAATTTAAAAATGAGTCACACAATTTTTTTACATTTTCTTTCCAAGTGACATTCCTAGCACACCGCAATTAATGATATGTAAGGAAATTTCGATCAATGAAAATGTCACTTACGCCGAGTGGAGGCAGTACTTTAATAAATAAATACAAATTAAATAATTTTTTTATCAATTGAAATTTGTGTTCTAGTTCTATCTTCTAGTTCCTTTTAAGTGTAATCATCATAAATGCAATGTGTCCTCTTGTAATTAAATGTAAAATGTGTCAATCTACCGTAACAGCTATGTCCGCGAGCATTTCTCAGAGAACCTATTTAGGTGCCGACCGTGTTTTGATAACTGACTTACAGAAGTATTTGTTGCGTTGTTGCACTGAATTAAAAGCTGGCCTCCTTTTTGTATTCACGTTAATTATGTCTTTTGAATCAAATAATGGAGGTGAAATAAAAGAAAAGTTAAAAGGCACTTAAATCCTACAAACTTAAAATCTAGCTGCCCCAGTCGTATGTCGGGTGAACTCACTTCAGTTGATCAATTGAACAGTTATAAATGTTATTGTGTATGTAACATAAACTACCTTAAATTAACCGACTCACTGGTAACTGTGATCAAAGATAGCACATCAACCAAGCGGAAAGAATACTATACTTCGTAAAATAAAGAGCTTGGTTTCACAGATACGGACCATTGTGGGCAAGCTAGTTTCAGAGAATTCTTGAACTGGCATTTGAGATATCCTCAAGAATGATAAAAAGTTTCATTATTACTTCCAATGAAATCAAGATATCAATACTGTACTAATTGAACAGCACAAAAATTGAGATTCAACGTAGACAATTGTCTCACAAAAATTTCGCTTGCTTTTTGAACAAAACGAATCTTGTTTGGTGGCGTATCAACAGTTAGTCTAGTTCCCTGCTCTTTTCACTCCCAGTTTGGCAGGATACAATGCCATACCACACCGGGAACCAGACTCATCAAGAAAACAAAACGCAGTGACGTAATACACACGTTTTCGTGTAAACGTAATGGTTGTTGAAACCAGTTGGAATGATCTTTCACATGTTGGACATTTTGAAAATAAATGTTATTTAAACAGAATAATGAACAACTTCATTAGAAAAAGTGCATTATTAAAAGTTATTATCGACGTGAATGTAAAATGAGGATTCAGTTATTAAACAGCGAAGTTCCCTAACCCCGACACACCCCCTGCTGTTTTCTCGATGTCCAAGCGATTTTTTTCAATTTTTGGAGGCCCCTCGGTAACTCGCGCCCTCGCTTATAGTGTGGTCTATGTTTGTGGACCCCATTGTGCGCGAGTTATTGAGGGAGTGGTGTATTACTAACAATATTGGTCATCTTAAATGTAAAACTCATCTCTCATGACAATAAACTGGTTATAACCTACTGTAATAAATATTAGCCTATTGAACTGTACAGATAGAACTTGTACTTAGATAGATCTAGATGTACCCCTCAGCCCTACTTCTGCTGACAGTAACCAATGGTTATAAAATTAAAATCGTTAGCAACAAAGTGAATATTTGATGTGATAAATGTAAACTTACGTGAGATGAAAAGACTGGAGCACACCCTGATAATCTTTCTTTCTGATAGTTTTTCCTGCTGAAATCCTGGTCCAACTTTGCCAACCATAACCTGTCTTTCAAAAGACATTTCTCCTCTTATTTTTGCACCTTCTCGTGTGATTATCTGCAGTAATCTCTAATGTTATCACTTTCCTTGTCTGAAAGATTGTAGCAGCCATTGACATGACAGTAATTCATCATGACTTTTTATCATGATAAAACTTTGTCCTCTGTATTTGTTCGCTTGCACGTGAAGCATACTGCCAACATGATGACATCCAAACAGATAAATGCTGAAATCGGATTAAGGTGAGGAATGTTTCTTTAACAAAAGAAATAAAAATATATCAGCACTGAAGAAAGTGTTTAGTGAGCTTTGTTAAGTTCAATACACTTATCATCCTTCTGACAAATTTTGATATTTCTGGCTTCCATAGCATTCCAGCCAACTCAAATTTAAGTCAATGGAACTTGAAAACACATCCATTTGTTTCTGTCAGTATTTGAATTTACTAGAAAAAAAGACATCAGGGTTAGTCAAATCCAACTAAAACAATATGTCTTCAATTTGAAGAAATGCCAAGATATTCCTGAAAATCAGACTTCTCATTCCAATGTTTGTCAACATCGGGATCACGTTACACAGTGCTGTTATTTAGGCAGTAAGACAGTGACCCAAAAACATAAATATCAGGGTCGAGGTCTTCAACTGTAGGACTAGTCAAAACACCGTACAGGTGTATTGATTGTAATGCATTGGAAACATTAGGTAGAAGGTACTAAAATAATTATGGATTGAATTGTCAGAAAGATAAACAGGACACTGACCTAGAGTTTCATGATGTAACACTCCTACAAAATAACAAGCTATTTGTGAATATACAAAAATCATAACAATTTCGATGCGTCATTGCCTCGTGATCATGCTCGTTTATAAGAAAAAATAAGTACATACCGTTTAGTTTCCATTGCAAATTTGCAATGGGTATAGTAACTATAAAATATAACTCAGCGTCTCACTTTTATATATATCATGTGAAATTAAAAAAAAATAACCAAACATGTAACAACAGTTGTAGTATTATACCCAATTCACACATCAACTTCCGCCATCGACGGTCGTTATTCAAGGCCATTAAAACTAATGTGGACTATTGGAAAATATTGTAATAATTGTGATATTAAAATAAATATGTTGTTTTAAGTTCAGGTTGTCTAGTTCATACGTATCAGTACGATATTGCAACAATATATTATATAATAACACACAGGTCACTGTCAAGTACAGTTATACATCAAAACGGTCACTGTCTGGATCTTGTTTTCACAATACCTTTGGCTTAAACAGCAGTCTACGGAGGGAATTCATGTTCAACATGTATATCATACACGAAAGATCAATCTAAAGAGTGTCATTCTTATATCAAAACAAAAATGTTCCTTCTGTTTCGACTCCGCCAATGCTCATGATCTTTAATCTCGTAAAATCTCGCTGTTCGAGATCTACAGTAAGCTCTGCAATAATATGCTCAATACGAACGTGGGTGCATTCCGGAATAATCACCTGTATGTAATACATGTAGAGGTGTGGAAGGACATTCAGGTATATAAATTTTAAAAAAATACTTTTCAAGTGCATGATATTGAACGCATTCAAAGATATCTTCAACTACACTATACAAACGTCGCTCATGTTATGCGTTTCGTTGTTCTGGGTCTATCTGTCTTCGCTTATGCATAACCCTTAAATGAGGCTTCAAAGCAAATGTTAATAGATTTGTTTTAAAAATAATAGGCTGACGGAAAAAGTTTCCTAGATGAAAATAGAGTTATTGGA
Organism: Megalonaias nervosa; assembly: GCA_016617855.1. NCBI lineage: Eukaryota > Metazoa > Mollusca > Bivalvia > Unionida > Unionidae > Megalonaias > Megalonaias nervosa. Next base: position 30,301 of record JAECUM010009003.1, read on the forward strand.
AAACATTATAGTGATCGAATATTGGACTTATCTAGTGGGGAAAGGTAATACATACATATAAGTTACATTATTCATTGTATTATGGTAACGTGTGTTCAGTGTAGATGTAACTGCCAAGTCGAATTTACCACTATCTCAGATATACATATACATACATATCTATCTGCCTATCTGTCTCTCTGTCTATCTATCTATCTATCTATCTATCTATCTATCTATCTATCTATCTATCTATTTGTCTGTCTGTCTGTTAATATGTAAATTTTCTATGGTCTGACATTTGCTTGACAAATTTGATGTTATTCTCCTTCAATTTCCTACAGTGTAGCAGATGTAAAATATTGCTGTTGCCCGAGATGACACACGTATACCCTCCCTTACATGGTGCGGCAGAATATATTTAGTTGATTAAAATTTATTTATTTTAAAAATTGGTCAAATGGCATGTGCTTGTTTGAAGTTGGGAAGCAAATATATGTGTGGGAAATAATGTGTTGGTGAGTATTGTGCCAGGCATATGGCATAGTTTAGAGTTTAGCCATGTTGGAAGCGAGGGACTGGAAAACTGACTTTTTCTAGCATATGTTGGAAATGTTGTGGTGCTCATTCAGCAAGAGATATCAAGGGGAAAAAATCAATTAGACACTAAGGGATATCTATACAAAAGGTGAAAGAGAGCATAAACTGTTTTTTAGAGAATAATTATAATCTTCGACTGCAACTTCGTCGTCCCCACCCATTCCAAGTTAGACTATCCAATACGCAAATACGCGGAGCAGGCGGTACTCGATATAAGTAAGCTGTAGATGTATGTCATTTACTATAGCAACATCAAAGCTAATTATTTCGACAAGGCAGCCTTCCATTACACAGATACCGACAGTCTGCTGCGGAAGATTAATACTACTGACGTCACACACGTGAATACCTACTCTGGGCACGGCCAACAAGAGGGCCGTTAGAAAGATGAGTGCGCCGGTCATCCAATAGCCAGGTTCGACGGCCTTCGCCCCAGTATGTAATAACATTTTGCTTGTGAAGCAAGAGGAGATTCGCAAGGCCAAAGGCATTTCACAGACAATATGACAATCAGACACCGGCACAACACTTGCCTGGAGTGTTTCCACGAAAGAAAAGAGTTTCAACACACTATGGCCTCCATCAAAAAGCAACCACCATAAAATGGGGGTCTACCGCAGAGAATAAGACCGGCCTGACCTCGCTAAACACTCCTGATACCATCACAAAGCTAACATATAGTCACTACCCCAACACACAGTCTGAACCGGTGGGACGGAAAGAGCAGCAAGAAATCACATTGACCACAAGTGCCGTTGGGTACCTCAATGAGCTCTTTTGCTTCGTCGAGCGATATGATGGGGAAGGACACCAGACTTTGGTAAACTGCTTATCTTTAGGTGCAACCTGTAATTCCTCGCGAAAGAATCTTCTGCGCGGAGCGTCACTACCAAAAAGATGGCATACAGGTGGCTGGTCTGGGATACCATACCGATCAGCCAAGGTGAACACCTCGAGCGTCGGTAGCAAGGCGTTGGCCGCTTTCCAACTCTTCCGATTCTCATGCGTACCACACAATAGTGTCTGAAGGAATGCGTTTTTCTTCCAGACCGATAGGCCGCGTCACTGATGTTGCAGAAGTAGCTCTCTTAGGCATAACACGAACGACATCAATATGTGTTTTGCCAGTGAGGCTCGTTATCTCTCCGTTTAGGACCTCAACAACGGCAGGCAGCCGCGAAATCAACTCAGGGCTGCACATTGCAGTTTCTCTTTCGGTTAAAAGCAACATCTCTTGGGTGTACTGACGCCCAAACAACCGCTTGACTAGTGTACGCTTGAACCTATCTAAAATGCCCTGCAATAGGTGGACGTCGGCCTAGCAACGCCTAACCTGCACGTTGTAAATAGTCAAGAGTTGCGACGCGGCACAAAAAGACAACCTGCAGTAGTTTGGGCCATTTTTGCGGCCCTATAGATATGTGTAAAAGCGTCTGGCGTTATTATAAGCATTCTTTGTTGTCAGGGGCTAAGCACCACTGTATATCGCCAGACCTAGTTGTACATGAGAAAGAAGAGATTGGCATCATGCACCAAGTTATAGATTGAAACATCAAATTTTGGTTGAAGGATCTGCTATATGGCCTGCTTCTTGAGCCACGCCATGTCACCAGTCTTGTGAGACTTTGGAGGTGTCTGCTAGCTTTTTGGTAACAGGCACACCTTCCACTAACCAACCTGGCTGCATTATATTCTACCACAAGTATAGTTTCCTTGCATGGTGGGACCAAATCCCCAATTTACCACTATTGGAACTCCGCATCCATCATGATGTACACGTACTCGTTCAAAACATGTTTTTATACAATACACCAACATTGATCTCTGGCTGCACCACGTCCTTGATAGATTCCCTTTCCATTTTTAGGGCCTCTTATATTTGGTTTGGGACGCCCTCGATTGCCACCCATACTTTGCTGAAAGGGAAGTTATAAATAAGCTTAGTATCACTTGCGAAATCAGAAGTCAGCGCCTTGCATTGCGTCATCGAAGAGAATCACTATCGCTTTCATGCCTTTTGGGGGTGTTGAGGTTTATATTCTACACAATATTGTTCTTGTTTAGTACCATCCCTTTTGTTAAGCAGCAATCTGGTGTACAATATAGCAACTTTTCCCTTGTACTGATTTCTGATCATGCTTGCGATATTTATATATTCACAACGTCGAACTCTAACGAGATCGCGCCGATGGTTTAGCTCACCCCATTATTAATGTCCCAGACAACCCCAGCCTAGTCCTTAAACTTCAACTCAAAGGTGAGACGGTCCGAAAGTCATGACTGGTAGAATAGTATGTGGTCATTTAGCAGCTCGAAGTCGAGCGGAATGATGAAACGCGTCCCAGGCAAGGAAGTGATAGACGTGGCGGGCTGGGTGACGGCAACGCCATTGTCAGTACTAACATGCATAGCGGCAATGTTCGCGTTCTGTATGCCCCGATAGACCGCGTTAGTCATCTCATTTTCAGTCAACCAAATATTTCTCTTAGCGCCCCAAATATCAGCGTTGTCTATGCTAGCGAGCTATTGCCCTTCGACATTGAGATAGAAGAGGAGCTAGTTCCTTATAAGGCTTATAAGGCTTATCCACCCAATGAAGATGAAACCATATTTAAAACGAAAGTAAATGAGACGTAATAACTGCCAACGGAAAATGCATTCTTGGGCTGGCAGCAGCGAGGTGCCAGAAGGTTTGAAGCAAGAAGATGTTTTATCCACAATGGAACGAGAACGAACCCTGGTCGATTTCGATGTGTATTGCAAAGAACTGGTATTTGGAAAGCGGGATATCAATCTCAAGTTTTCAGCAAAAGAAGGTCAGCGCCTTCGCGGTAAATTAGAGTAACAAGTGGATCCGACTGACGTGGAAAAACCATCAAAATAAGTTCATTGCCCCATCCACGCTATAAAGAAAAGGGACGCTCTATTGATCCAGTGTTTGGGTCTCAACAAGGAATTGTCGGCTAAAATGCAAGAAAGATCACCACAGCTCGGAAAGAGGATCCAACCAAACCCTTTGTAGGCGTGCCAATAGATCTTGAGCTGCAGTTTGATCTGAAGATACAACGCTCAAAGAAGAGGCAGAATTGGAACATAACAGCCTCCCAATGCGATAGATCCTTGGTCTAATCACGACGCTTCAGAGGACGCGTGGTGAGCTTATAAATAAGCTCTTGAAGCTTGATAAACAAATAGAGATAGAAAATGAAATGCTAACTCGGGTGTTAAATGACACAAACGTTTCCCGAGTAGAAAGATAAGAGATGAGCCAGGAGATGCAAGATCGCATTAAAAATCGGAAAGACGGGATGAGGCTAGATTCTGCCAGTACTAACAGAGAAGCCCTTCGCAAACAGTTGCACCGGATCGGGGTGACCATCAATATAATTCTGCAAGAGGATACAACCCTAACACAGAGTCTAAGAACACTCTTCCGCTAACAGAGTATCACTATAGGGTCAAATATGGGTTCATCATAATCACGATGTTACTCGCAGCCACAGGCTGGGCGGCGCAGGTACATTAGCACCATTTCTGGCTACAACATCTTCATCAGATATTGGCGGCCCAAAATAATTGATAAAGAATCATCTAGAGTAGCTGGCCAGGATGTTAAAAGCGCTAGCACAAAAAGCAGAGGCATTGTTGCCTGCAAAAAGTCGTATATGCCAAATCATCTGAAAAATACTGAATCTTATAAGATATTGGTCCTAAAAACATCGATGGGTTCCATTAAAACCAGATAATATCAATATTTTATCAAATTATCAGCCAATGCAATTTCTCCCTCGAACTGAGAAACCCGGCCATTTTTCACATGTGTTCGAATTAACTATACGTTGATCGGTGACATTTGTTGGTCAATCGATTTCATTTGAAAGCTGGAACACAAGATTTGATGACTCACCGTTGTAAACATAAGAAGGCAACAGCCCCCTATGTCGGATACAGTGGGTGAACCTTATTTGGTATCCTATTCTCATTTTTCGTTTGATGTTATGCAATACTCGGTCTAGTATTTACGAGTATTTGTTTTTCTTTAAAGGTATAACTGACGTACATTATTTGTTACAAGGCTGTGTCGTATGCTTACCAATTCATATGGAAACAATAGTGCTGTATGTCTTCAGCACAAGTTCGCACTTCAGAGTATTCGAGCGCCCCAGCTGATCACTAGTATTCACTCGAGTCTTAGTTTCATATTATGTACGCTTTTTCTTCTCAGATCCGCTTAAAGAGCGGACCTGCCTCTCTTCATTCCCACTCTAATCACTTTGTCCTCCACGTGCGAATGTTGTTCTTATTAGAGTAGTCACTAACCGAACTTGTAGAATGTATCCAGCACCACTTCTGGAGGTCTCCTGAAAATGTATGGAATTACGAGCGACTTTGGTGACTGAATTAAGGGGTGGCACCTCTTTTAAACCTAACATCTTGATTATTTCAAAGAACTGTTTATGTCAGATAGCCTTTTTTTACAAATCATTTCTTTCCTTCCAAACTTTAGTTAGATTGGAAGAATGGTGAAATTTACGAAAACGGCGGCATTGAGACTTTAAGAGTGGACTGCAAAGCGAAAATGGTCTCTATATCCGCATGGCTATACTTAAAAATGTGACAGGCGCTTTTTAAAGCGTAGTACGTTTGGTATTACTATCGCATTAACAACAGTATAGTCATTAATGTGCCTAAGTGAGTGACTGAGGTACACAGGTAGTGATAACAATCCACAGATTTACGCAATAGCAGAGTGACAATGGTAGACTAACTATAACCCCTTTCACCGAGAACACCCTCCTCCATAACAAACACAACCTGGTCTCCATTGGTTACACTGTTAAAGCCACATTCATATTAAACATTAATAATGGGTATGTTATTGAAAATGATGCTTATTAAAATGCTGCTGTTGGCATCGTACTGCTTCAAATGGTTTTCCCCACTGATCAAAGGTGAAAGGATATTAAGTAAAATAAGATCCATATACCTTTGCATTTGCTTATTTAGGACTATTTCATCCTCCTCCTCCTTCTTCTTCTTCTTCTTTTCTCCCCCTCAATATTCACAGCTCTTAAAATATGCAAAGACTGTAGTATACATGTAATCAATGAGAAGGTTCCATAAACAATTCCTTAGTACAAACTTCAAATAATTCAAGTGGGTTTTAAGTACTACCTTTATGTTAAACATTCCACTCGCGAAAATGCAATGTTTCCATGTCACTCGTAACATATTTCCTTTTATCTCCTCAAAAACTGTATATATCCTCTACATCTCGGTTGATCTGTATGAAATATTAAAAGGGAGAGTCCTGTCTATTGTTAGTCCTGTGAGAATAACTGAAACAGAGAGGAAAACACAAGCTGACATGTTAATTATATGTCAGTGGTATGGTACTAACGATTATAAAGTATCACAACACGTATTTAGTTTCGTATATATTTCCTTTTCTACAATTTCTGCATTAGCATAAACTCAGATACAACAAGACTGCAAAACTGGACATAATGTACCCATGTATCAACGCTGGCTATGTTGCTTTTCCTGAAAATAGTAGCATTTGAAAGAAATAGCTGGGATTTATTTTAGTGCAAGTGACCTTTCACAATATTCCGAAACACACTGCTTTGTTATGTTGTGTTAGGTAAAAGACCGAAGCTGAAGTCAATGAACATGTTATTTTCTAATTAGTCTTTAACACTTTATTGAATGAAACTACCATTTTCACTGCTCGGCAAGTCTACAGGAAAGACAAAAGAAGACTATAAACGATTTTTCTAGAGACTCGGATATGATGAAGTCACAGATAGTTGGCTGAATTAGTGTAGTGATACATAAAAAGATGGAGATGCTATCGAGTTTTGAATAACTCCAAAAATACACAGCCTAAAGAGGGTCTGTTGTAAAATGGTACTATCGATAATAGTTAAAACACCGTTTGTAATTTATATTATTTTGAAATTACTTTCTTGCTAGAGGCAACTGGCACACAACGTTAGGGCTGTATTAATGGGACATGTTGAATCGCGTCAGAATCAATGCACGCTTCGGTTGAAATGCTAAGGGCATACCAAAAGCGACATATACGTCAATATATATTTCCAAAACTCTCAAACAGCCAAACGCATTTCATAGGAGCTTTGTTTCTACCTTAAACGAACCCACAAAGAGATATAATCCAATAGTTTATAGAGGTACTAATTATAATCAAGTATGTTACTATGCGTTGGGTAAGATCGCAAGATTAGTATTTGAACACTTAATACAGAGAAAGGAAACTTTCTAGCCTTCATAGAGGAAGATGAAACGCGTTTTAATTCATCAAACATACGTTATAATTGTGAGAAAAAATAACACATACCAAATTAAGAGACTTCTACCATTAACAAGCAAGTATATATGCCCAGCATATAAGGAATTTAAAACTAATACAATTGTTTGTTCATACTTTGTCCGGTTATGGCATTCACCTGTTCATCAAGACTATGAACTAGATTAAGAAGTGAAAGATGAGAAACATATTTCATTCAGCAAGTATTTCATATCTGATAGGTTCGTGAAAAGGGAAGAGAAATATCAATTTTGAGAAATAAACAGGTTTAACGATATATATAATCAATGGAAAATCTATGAAGCTGCTGGCCAAAAATTTAAGCGATGAAAAATTACACATACTGAAACCTCTATTTTAGACACAACGCCTTAACATCTGAGAAAAGACATTTAGCCATACGAATGCATGGATAGTTTGAAAAGGTTTATCGAAATAAATATACCACCAAAGGGGTAACTTAGTAATTCATGATTAAAACTTATCAAAGGACGATTATCTATACGTCCAGGTTTTCGTGGAACATTACAACATGTGAAAAATGGAGAGAGTTACATGACTATTATTTAAAGAAAGATCGTTTGATTTTATGTGACATTCTCAATAGAAAATCGTAATATCTATATAAAATTGCAAACTAGACCATGCACTCGTATCATTCTAACTCTTGATGCATTTAAAGACATCAGTTGTAGATCTTCAACTTTCAACAGACCATGAGATGCACCAGATGGTTATGAGAGGTATCAGAGATATTGTTAGCATGGTACCACTTTGGTACCGTGATGGATTCTCCATGGAAATAATGGTCAGATAAAAATTTGGTGAGTATGAAGGGTTATTATCAAGGTCGTTTATAATGTATGTTAATACTAAGATCCTCTATGAAGGGTCGATGGGCCAACACATAACCCGTAACACAGTCCATGGGCTAATACATGCCCGTAACAGAGTCCATGGGTCAGTACATGTCCGCAAAAGAGTCCATGGGTCAACATTTGTTCGTAAAAAAGTAAATGGGCCAACACATGTCTATAAAAGAGTTTGCATCTGCACCTGATGACAAAATGGAATGGGTAGAAGAGCATTTGTTCAAAATGATTCCATGTTACGAGTGGATTCTGAGATTCTATTACACATGGATGGATGGTCTACCCACTAGATCCAGATCAATTTATTCTAACTGGAAATAGAAAATTAATGTTACAGACCTTTGATGATTGCAATCATGCAGAATGCACAGTTCAAAAATTGTTATGCACCAATGTCAAAGATTGATATAAATTTGGTTTTAAAACTGAAACAAGATTCTAAATGTGCAGAGTTGTCTTGTTTAAATTTAATATCGAACTTAATACATGCTGAAGGCAAAAAGAACAAATGATTTTGTGAAAGATATTATTCTCCAAATTAATGAAGAACGGCAGATCGAAAATGACAGTGAAAGGACATCAGATCTGAAAATCTGTACAAATGATGATACTTTTTTAATACCAGCAAGATTTTTCATCTGCCACGAGGACAATTACTAACGATGACTGAATGTTCTCCAGTTTGGAAGATAAAATGAACCAAATCAATTTATGGTGGATCGACAGTGTTAGAATTATTGAAATTGTTAGTGTAAAAAGTTGACTGTGTAAATCTCGAAAACAAAGATGGTGATATAATCAGACCGTTAATAGCTGATGAATATTGAGACAGCAAACATGTAGAATGACGTGAAAGATAATATCAAATTTTATAACACTAGTAATTCATGAAAGATAACATCAAAGTTTATGACACTAATAACTAACAAAAAGAGAATATATTTCGACCATTTCAAATGAATAAACTAGTACCGGAACTTTTCAAAGATATGTTGTACGGTGTTCAAGAGAGTAATGTTACTACGGTCAAAACTTTATTCGTTTAATATGGGCAAAGATAAAAAAAATCTTCAGGAGTCAAAGACTTTGCGATGATAATGAATTTAAAATTTGAAATTGAAAGAGTATAAAGGTCTCATTAAAAGGTTTGTTTCATTTGTTATGTTTCAAAATAACTAGAAATTAGCATGGTTATTAATAATAAAAAGCAACTTTAACTAATTATTTAATCCAACCTCAAGATCCGTATCACATTATTCCCACATTCAATCTAAAGTCGTGTTGAAAAGAAATGTTGGACAGATGCCAACCATGTAATGCAAAGAAAAGCTTGTGTTTTCAGCCTATTCCAGACTGAATAAAAACTGTTTCACCACAAATCGTCACTCAACAAATTGTTATGTTAGGAGGCATTTAGGTTATTTTAAGAATATCTAGAACTCTCTTCATCTCATTTGGGATGATTATCTGAGTCCAGATTCGAAATAAACATATTCAGATTCATATCCTTCTCAGTTCCTTGGGTTATCCCTGTTAAATCATTCATCTTTTGCAACTCTGAGATTGTATTATCGTTAGCTTCTATCTCATCATTCAAGTCACTACTCAAAGAATGCTTGTAAGTCAGCTTCTACCTATTTTATTTTGGACCTCTTCAAATCGTATAAAAGAAACGTTGTTCCATAGGAACCATCATGTTGAATAAACTTTCAAAATTTCTTTTTAAATTATATGAAAAATAGCAGAGATGCAAAGGAAGAATAATCTGAGTTCTGCAAAGAACATGAAATGTTACTTCACTAAAGACGAATCTACCTAGAGCTGAACATTGTAGAAAACTTCAAAAACTTTCACTGAAATTGAAAGAAAGTCAAAACTGAATGTTTGAAGTCTGAAAACCGTGAGTCTTAAACCTTACAAAATTCCGCAATTTCACAACCTGAAGAAATAATACAATTTTAAACAGCAAATTCTATTACATCATGGTGCAGCAGTTTTAGGTTTCATGTTCACTTTGTCAAAACGGAAAATATATTGCTTATAAAATCGTCAACTATTTGTTTTAAAAGAGGTTGAAGAAAACAATAAGCAATCACTCAAATTATGCCGAAGGATAAAACCATATCTGTACATGCAGTAGACTATTCACTGAAAGCAAAATATTTTATTAACACTATATGCCATGCAAATGTGAACTCTACTCTTACTGGTGCAACATGTTGCTTTCAAAAAATAAACTATTCATATTTACAATTGGTCCACAAGTAAGGGTGGCTACTGAGGACATTGTAAAGGTAAGAACTTCAGCCTTTTAGCCAGGTTACAAATGAATACATAATAGAAAATGAGCTTACTGATGTAGTTTCTAAGTGTTGCTTAGTATGACGATGAAAAGAGATGCAGGCCTTGCAATGAGAGAAGGTAATGTGAAAAACCGTGGCACTGAAAAAGACACAGTTTATTGTGTAAGAGAAGAAACTGAGAATATTAATACACTTAATGATTCTGGCAAACAAGTGTCCATTGCATACATGTGCCCTTCTACAGGAGTCCAGTTTAACATAAGATTTTATAAAAGCCTCTCAAGTGATAATCAAGAAAAAGAACTTGAAAAACACTTGTTTCCAGTCCGATACTGTTACTTCGGGATGAATTGTGGAATCAGTTAATGACAAATACACTAATGGAATTATTTCTTTTAATGAAAACTTTCGCTTGGGATATAAATCAATCATATCAATCCAATACGCATTGAACAAATCCTACGATTAATTGTTCTTGAAAGAACTTGAAGAGAGATCTCTTAATGTTTAAAAAGGTCGAGAAAGTGACCGAGAAAAGTTGCAAATCTCAGCAAAAATAAAATTTTAATGCGTACAGAATATCCATCAGATATGGTTTAATTCCAGGGTTTTCTATTGATCTGACTGAACCACTGCTTGCAGTGTTGTGTATATTTAATTTGTATTGCGTGTTGGCTTTTGTCCGTGACTGTATTTTATGTATATTTAATTTGTATTGTGTTATTGACCTTTGTCCATAACTGATGGTCGGGTTTGGGCCTACCCGAGTGAGGTCTTATTTTAACAACATATTGCATAGCTAATTTTTGTCTATGATTGCAGGTATTATATTAAGATTGTTATTATTTCTAGGTAAACATGTTTTCTTGGATTTGAGTGCAGGGCATTGGTTTTCACCTCGGGAGGTCCAGGTGTCTCTGATGCTTGTTATATTCGTTACTAAAATTTTAGTAATTCACCAAATCTTGTTGACAGCTTAAAATTTTCTAGAAATGAACTTTTGACCTCATCCTGGTTCTCTATTTGTGTCTTAGGTTTATATATTACTGTCGTTTATATTAGAATTACTCATTCCTATCTTATTCTCCAAAGTGGAATCGGTCGTTTGGTTGTTTTTAGTTTTAATTTGACATTATTTATTTAAATTATTCACTGGAATTACAAACTGCTCATTAATACGTTCGTATTAAAAGACTAGTTTGGGATTATTGGGCGTTCGTTTATTGGCAGTTTGAATTATATCATTGTGATACATCAAACACTATTCCAGGCCATTGGTACATCAGCACGTTCAAGATTGGAATTTATTAGGAAAACCTTTATTCTATGGTCATTAATTGCACTATATAAATATTGAAATATCGGTCATATAATTACCAGTTACAACACATTACATTGAGAGAAAACAGATGGTGCTGTAGTTCCTCCCTTTCTTGTTCAATATCAACATTTTTACCACATCATCACTCAAGTTCGCGAAACATGAACTATTTTCAAGCTTTAATTCCATTAAATATAGTCATATAAACGTTTGTCATTTCAGTGTTATTTTGTGTTAATTGTTTGTCTTGCCTCTTTTATGTGTTTGCCTTTCACAAAGACTCCATGAGGTTTGTAAAATAAACAGATTTGCATTGTTCGCGTTCAGTTTGATGCATTTGTTTTAGCTTTTAACCATGATGAATACACCAGTCATACGAAAGGCATGTTAGAGATTCATTAATGGATTTTAGAGCACATGTATTATTCTTTTCAGGCACACTATTCAACATAGTAATCGGTCAAAGCTGCGCCTAATGGGCATCATTTTGCTGTTTACTTACTTAACATGAATAGAAGCTTGTTGCACAAATTTATGATTATAATGTGTCTTGAGAATCATTGTAAGTAGGTACGTAATCGGAGCCAATGGTTATGTATTCTGCACACAAGAGGTCTTCTACCGAAGGTATCAAAGACTAGTGTGAGTTCGGAGCAGGAAGTCACTTGTTTTCCGCTATTTCCAAGGACTTCGAGTTCTCCTGTTGAGCTAAGAGTACAAATAATTTTCCTCTATACAATCAATGTCCACAGATATCACAACTTCACAAGCGCATGTCTTCACCTTGTTAGGATTCCTTAGCGTAACATCAGCACCTCACACCATTATATGCAAATCACAACACAAACACCCAATGCAAGGAACCACTTTCTCATTCCAATATCCATTAAAGCCGAAACACAACCACAATTCATATGTGCCCCTCCACAATATATATATATATAGGTATAGTTATATATATATATATATATATATATATATATGTTATATATGTTATGTTATATATATATATATAGTAAGTATATATATATATATGAGCTAAATATTCCAAATGATATATAACATATTGGTGCATTTCGAACACGGATGTGTTCGTTTTTAATTTGAGTCCCAAAGATTGCTCAGTCTTAATCTTTATTGGCGCATACCTGCCGGGTGTGCATCAGTTAAAAGACCCTTTTATGCTGAGATATCAAACGTTTCATAAAATATATAGATGAAATGAAATTTACAATATGTATTAAATTTAGGGATGGGTTAGGTGGAAAACAGTAGTAAATAGTGCTTTTTGGTATGGATTATATCAATGATTTAAAAATTATAAATGACATAAGATTTTGTCTAATAGATCTATCGAACCGTCTACATACTTTCATAACTTTTCGAGCAATCCCATTACCAAAAGAAGGTTAGATAGGTGGCTACTGTAAACTAATTTTGCAGAACTTAGAATATTGCCGATTATTGAAAATCAGCTTGAGAAAAAAACCGTTAGGATTTCGGTTGTGTTTTCATAGTGACGCCATTAAAAGTGATCCTCCTGCAAACAAATTAAAATAAACAAGTCGATTAGAAAGAAAATGAAACCAACAATTTTAAGTAAAATCAACCAAAACCAGAGTGAAACCAACAATTTTAAGTAACTCCACAAGCAATTTATTTCTCTACAACACAAAGTTTTAAGAGACACTTACAGTATTGTGAATTAAAACTAATATATTCCTAAATGTCCTATCACTAGTCCAAAGATATAAAATGTTACGAATGAATTCCAGTAGTCTTGATTGTTTAGATGCAACACAATGATGCAGTCCAGAAAGTCTTTGAATGAATTTACAATAACTCAAAGTTACACGCATTATCCAAACGAGAATAAGCAGTATAGTGATTCCAATAAACGTTTTAAATAAATAATTCCTCCCGATTCTTACCTGAACACAGCTGTAAATTCTGATCAAAATGGATTCGCACAGACTGATCTAAAACAAGAATGAATTATTTGTTTATCGAATCCCTATTTAGACACGTTTTCATTTGATATAGATGTGAATCATTCCAAAAGACAATTCCAATCTAAATGTAAACAAGACTCGGCCTAGAATGTTGAGAACTCAAATTTTATGTAAATATTATATTTATAAATTGTCAATCAGGAACGAAAATTTCCTATGGAACATTATGTTTACCTTATCCAAAGTACAGCTTACAAACACGGACAAAAGTACACAATTATATATACATAAAGGCTCCGCTCCATGAAGAAAAAGATACTTATACAGCAAGATTTCTTGTACATATTTGCCAAATAATCGTGATACAATAATAATTAAAATTATATATAAATATGTCTTATGAATAGCACAAAGCTTAATTAAACAAAATATACATAAAATAAAGCAAATTTTGTACCTTTTCACACGTGAGAATGCATCTGTAATCACATTATCTTTTCACTTGATGTGTCCAATATCAGTCTTGTATTCCTGCAACATTAAACTCTATTTCAACAATCTCTGAGTTTTGTTTTTCATTTTATTAATTAAAGTATGGGGATTGTGATCACTGAACATAACAAATGGAGAAAGAGCTGAACTAAGCCAATAACAATGGCAAGCATTCCTTCTCAATTGTGGAATCATTTTTCTGGTGCTTATTAGCTTTTTTATATAAAAATATCACACTTGATGAATCATATCATTTTTATCTTTTTGAATTAATCGTCGACAAACCCACACGTCACATGCATAAACAGACATTTTAAATAGTTGGCTGAAATTTTTTGCCTAAAGACAATGCACATTTAAATACAGTATTAAATCTGTCTAAAGATTCCTGACATTTGTCAGACAAATGAAACTTAAATTTCATACATAGCAAAGTTTGTCAAACGTTCAGCAATTATGGAAAAATTTGAACAAACTGTCGGATAATATCCAGCCATACACAAAATTGCATCAGTTGCTTTCTACTAATAGGCACTGGTAATTCAGAGATAGCCTTTGAATATAACTCTACGTGTTTAACATGACCTTGCCAAACAGTATGTAATGAAAATGTGACATAAGCAAGACAAAAACTAACTTTTACCTAAATTAACCGTCAGATCTGCATCAGTGAGTCTATCAAATAATTTTCGATTTTTTTCCATGAAATTATGTACTTAAATTTATATAATGACTGTTTTAATTCACTCATTTCCTGTTGTTGTAGATTTGAAAGATTTTGGTCCAGATTGTTTATTATTTCTGAATTCTGAAGATTGTTGAAGCCAGCGTCACTACAGTCATAATGCATTCTATAATTTACATCCTTAGTGTGTGGGACAGGTATTACAAAATTGATTGAAAAATAAATTGTGTTATATATATCAACATACTTCTTTAGCACATTTATATGACAATTTCGTTTCTGTTTCCTACACCAGAAGTGTTGATGACATAATTTAAGTCATTTAATTTCTTTTCAATTTTATAAAGACCATATAATTTTTCCTGAAGTGGATTTTGAGGTGTAAGTTAGAGACTCAGAACTCTCTCACCAGGTTCAAAACTTTTTTCATGTGTATTTTTGTCAAACCTCAATTTCATGTTGGACTGAACAGAGTGAAAACTAGTTCTTGCTACTTCACAAACCTTTGACAGCTTATATCTGAGGTCAAAGACACAATCAAAAAGATGAATCGTGATATCTTCGTTTTCTATAAGTTTCTCTTTAAATAACATCAGTGGTCCACACTGACATGTTCAAAGAATATTTCAAAAGGACTAAAATCCAGTGATTCTTGAAATGATGTAGTAATTGCAAACAACATCAAATCCTTTCCTATGTTAAAGCAATATGACCGAATCATGTTCTTCAAAGTTTGATGCAATCCTTCCAGAGCCTGTTGGCTTTCAGGATGATAGGCAGATTTAAAAAAAACTGTTGCATGCTTAATTCATGAATAACTTGTTGGAAAATTCCAGACATAAAATTTGATCCTTTATGAGATTTGACAGATTTGGTAAGACCAGGAAGTGTAAAAAATAACTTTTCCAATGCTTTTACAATTGTTTTAGTTTTAATATTCCACTAATTAATTGCCTCTGGAAATATTGCGGAAGCACACATGATGGTTAACAAGTACTGGTTGCCTGATTTAGTCTTGGGTAAAGGACCGACATAGTCTACCTTACTATGCTAAATGGTTGCTCAAACACAGGAATAGGTTGCAGACGAGCCTTTGATATCTTCTGATTGGGTTTTCCTACCATTTGACAAGTGTGACAAGATTTCCAGTATTTAGAAATATCACTTTTAATTTTCGGCCAAGAAATATTATTCACGATCTTGTGACAAGTCTTACTGACTACCTAAACGATCAAGGAGTTTTATAAGGATCTCCTATCGAGATGTCTTCACAACAACCACTTGGAAGCTCACTGGCCACTCATTCCAGCGGTTTACGTCAGGTAGTCTCCAATGTCTCATCAGTATCCCATTTTTCACAAAGAAGCAAGCAAGAACGTATGTGGGTTCAATATCATTTAGCCCTTTGAAACAAATAGGAGATTTCATGATCTTATTTATGTTCGACAATGAATGATTGTCGTTTGTCAACCTGATTAGAATATAAAATATGAGTAATAAAAGGAGGATCACTGTAATTAATAAACATTGATTGATCAATACCAGGAGTAAAAGTGATCTCATCTAGGCTCACCAATAAATGCGTCAGCTAAAGGAATAATTTTCTGATCAATATCATTTTCAAGAAAACATTTTACCATAGCTATGGTAATTTCACAGGCTGGATACATATTAAGGATTTCAATCTCAAAAGAACTAACGTTTTGATCCAAACACGGCTTGTTAGTTACTAGCGGATTAACCACAAACGTATTTCTAGTTAGGTTATTACCTAGTAATAACTTAATAACCCTCAATGGGTAAACAATGCACTTTTCCGACAGTCACATCTCACGAGACTACGTCTGATGCCACATTTACACAATGGAGAGGAAGAATTACAAAGCCGCACTCTACTCCCTGAATAAAAACACTCTCACTAGAAGAAGACATCTCAGACAAAGGCAAAGTACCTGATAACAAAAGACTATGAGACGCTTTTGTGTCTCTTTATATTGTAACAGGGATAGGCTTTGCAGATTCATCAATAAGTGATATAGAACCTTTTGACATGACTGGTTTATAGGTCTCCAAAAATTTGCGGAATCTTACTGATCTGACAAGATAATTTGGTGATGAACACTGTAATTGCTGCAAAATTGTGAAATAGTTGTAGGTTGTCTCATCTCAGATAGTGGAATCGTGGGTACGAAGCTAATAATAGTCTGGAATATATGTAGCTATTCTTCACTTTGGTGGTTATTAAATCTTGTTCACATCAAGCCGTCCCACAGCAACTTTGTCAACATAAATAGTTGCATACCTATCCATCCTTTTCACACATAGCCGTCCCACCACAATTTTGTCACCATAAATAAATGGTTACCAGCCTATCAATCGTGGAGATAATATGATAAAGCAACATATCGTACAATGTTTCCTTCATCATCTTTATATCATTGTGTGGAGTATTACGTTATATAATAATTTAAGTAAAATAGTTTCATTACAATCCAAAAACTGTCATAAGGTAAACGAACAAAACAAACACAAACACTGTTATATGCAAATATAATGAAAGATGTAGGCAAAATATATGACAGATAGAAAGAACAACAAATGATTCAATTATACATGAATATCTTCCCGCTGTAACCACACACACACACACACACACACACACACACACACACACACACATATATATATATATAGAGAGAGAGAGAGAGAGAGAGAGAGAGAGAGAGAGAGAGATAATGTGTCCTATATATTGGTCATGTCATGAGTATAATTTAGTGATGTATACTTGTGCGATGCTAGTGTTTGACATAAATATCGTATTATCAAAGTCGAGGGAAATGATTATTGAAAGAAACAAGGGACACGTAGCTATCATTATGAATAATAATAATAATAATAACAATAATAATAATAATAATGATAATGACTTTATTTAAAGAGGGCAACACAATTAGCTGAAGGACTAATCTACTTTGAGGTACAAAGGAATTTATTTTGTTTTAACTGCATCTCTGAAGCCATTGAATATATTGGATTTGGAAGAAGGAAATAGAGAGTGGGCATTTCTAATGTCAGCTGGAATACTATTCCAGAGCAAAGTTCCAGAGTATTGGAAACTTTGTTTTGAATAATTCCTTATTTGGTTTGGGAATTTTATACTGTTGGTAGACATAGGTCCTAGGAGGGGAGTATTACCAGGCAGCCCATACTGGAATAGTGATTGTAAATATTGAGGAGCACTATTATTGGATATCATGTACATTAATTTAGCTTTTCTCAACCGGATTCGGTCTTTAAAAGGTAATATTTTTAACTTACCAGTTGGGTGTTCCATATACTATGATATTAGGTTATTATCATATATAGAGTAACTTACTACAGAAAATCAAAGTCAAATAAATATATGTTACCAATATCCAATTATATACAGCTTCCGTAAGACACACAAAGATTTGTATAATATGCACATATTTCCAACAGTGGCCATCAGACAATACGCACAAGTGGAGATGCATGTTAAATGACTACGGCAACGCTGAAGCCAATATGGTATAGATAGTAATTTACACAAGAGGTAACCAAAGGTTTATAGTAGTTTTATATTTGCATTTACACAGATTAAAAGTGCATATTATAATTTGTGTAAATGCAAATATATGTTTATACTTGTCTCTGCCAATGTATAATCCCCTGCTGCAGGGCGAGGTCTGTCAGCTGTGAAGATTTTTGTTGTTTCGAAATGTACATCTTTTCACAAATGTTTCCAAAATTTTGTGCCATCCCCAGGGTAGGTTCTATAAATGGATGACAGAGAACAATTATGGAGGACAGAAGCTGGCTTGTTGATCGTTTCTATTTTTAAATGGTTGGCCTGATACTCTAGCGTAAACACTATGCACAGCGTACGATAACTACTGAACTTAACAAAATTGAATGAATGTTAAAGGAAAATCTATATGACATTTAAGAAAGGCATAACGAAAATATGTATTTATCCAAAGCGAAATGCCCTTATTGGCATTATCACAAACCACATGGACAATTTGAAAAGTAGAGCTGCCACCGCCAACGCTATTACAGTACTATTGATACATCTTCCCGTGCACGGAATACTATTTTAGCTTAATAGTCGCAATGGTACTTCTAATTCACTCATGGCATATTTTTTTCAAACCCTCGAATTTTCTGCTGTATTTAAATTTTGTTCCTGTTACAAAGACTGCATATATACTTTTGTCCGCGCCTTCTGTTATTATTAATGACGTGCTTTAAGAAAACGAGAGAAAGTATTTCAAAGAAGAGGTTTAATGGATTATATTCCTTTGGCAAATATTTAACATATTCCATTGATAATGCTAATATTAATAATACAATATACAAAACTGATTCTCATTTATAAGATATGTACTTTATTTTAATGTGGTAACACTTTCGTCAGCTCAGACAAAAGCAAAAGCTACTTCCAAATATTTAAAGTTTATGTGTCACTGAAAAGTGTTAGAAATGCTACAGTGCCGTTAAGACTTCACTTATTATGCTCCTGTTACACGACATTTAGGTTGAGATTAAATGTCAAAATGTACCTAGAATTAACTCTCTAATGAACAGTTAAGTTTACAACAGGTAGTTAAATTCTAGTATGCTCCAGTTTTCCTGTACTGCAAAAAGTATAGTGCATCCCAGTATAATTGTATGAACAAACTATTGGTCATTTATAAATATGTAACAATTCATTACACTAAATTCTAATTCCCAGGTTAATGTAAGAAATATTACTCGAAGGATTTAAATTATAAAATTCAAATTCATTCTGCCAAACTGAATCATTGTTTTCTAAAAAGATCGTTTCTTCTCCTCCAATTGTTTGTTTGTCTATCTTTGTTTATTATTCATTTAATTTATTCATTCGTTTGGTGTTTTTTCATTGATTCATTCATTCAGTTGTTGATGAATGCAAGTAGGAATAAAGTGTACTGTGAATAAATAGAGACGTATAATGACAGTAGTTCAAGGGTAAGGTATGGGGAAGATTTGGGATACTATGGGGAGGAATTTGGAGGAACTTTCTTTAGCGGAAATGTTTGGACACTGTGTGGGGTGGGTGGGTGGGCGCTGTACAATAGTTGGAAATAAATTTAACATGGATAGAACTCTTTTGAGGGAAGAGAACATTTGGGAAGTGAATGCAAAATAGACCATTATAGGGAAAATTAATTTGACATGGATGAGGATGTATGGAAATCTGACAATAAAAGGTCACTGTAGAGAGAAGACGGACGAAACATTTTCTTAGAAACAGATCGTTGATTATAACTGATTACGAATCTTCAACCTGTTTTTAAGAGATATACCTGGGTTTATAATAAACTGGACTTTGAAATATGTACTAATATTATAACAGGCATAGACTGAACAAATAAGTTAGGGACCTGCGGTGATGTCAGCGATATCGTAGCAACATTTACTTTGTTGTACATTAAATTTGCTAAATATCGTACTGCAGATCATCTCAAGCGACCACAAATATGTTGTTAAATGAATCATCTGATTTTACTGCGAATGTTAATATTTGTTTTTTTTTTGACTAATTACACACATGTATTAAAGACACGAAACTCAATATATAATTAATGAGTATTCAAACTTTGTTTTCTCTCCAAAACTAACCACTGCCATGTTGACAAAGACATATTGTTCTTATTTTTTTTTTTATTGATTGTCTTGTGTATTTATCTTGGATAAGGATCCTTAGCCAATATCATCCACGATGATTAATCTATTCTGCTATAATTTTACTCATACAATCTCTCTCTCTCTCTCTCTCTCTCTCTCTCTCTCTCTCTCTCTCTCTCTCTCTCTCTCCAATAGTGCCTGTTACGTTTGATTAGATATAATTCTATGAAATTATATTAATTTAGCGTCGTTATCCATTATTCTAAGTTTTGGGAAATTGTCATCCCACCTCATTTGTATACGTTTATGGCAATACAATTCGTTGAAACCAAACTAAATTTCTTGTGATTACATTTTTAATGACGTAATGGCATTATGTTTAATGTCCAGTAATGGACTGTAATGTAAAACTTACAAAATTACATTACTACATTGCAGTTGTAGGATTCTCATCGAATAACCAGTTCGCAATTATACCGAAACAAACTAATTAAATAAATAATTAGCTGCATCCGGAAAGTATACAGTATTGCAGTTCAAGGTGAACTAAATAGAACATAAACGATCAGTTTGTTCGGAACAAAAATAGTGCACTACCGTTTAAATGTAATGAACAAGGCGTATACATGACTTTAAAATTAGTTTTGATCGTATCGTTCGTTTCTTTATCACATTAGAATGCTTAAGAAATTAACCTCTGGAAAACCAATCATAATAATATATGATTAAGTGTTTACAACGATAAATTTATGTTGCTGATTATCCGTTTTCTTTATCTTTTCGACATTCTATGGTAATATTATTTTAAAAAAAGATGCATATAAAATCTCTTCCAATGAAAACAATTAGTAATGTGTGCAATTAAGGGTAAGAAAAATAGAACGAAACCTTACCAGCATTATTACCCAAAAAGTAGTTTGATGAAAGACCTTCGGACTTGTAGTGTGCTTTGTAAAAATATAGACACATCAACGCAGCACATTTCATTGTTTTCTCACCGTACCGTGCTTTATCAATACCACTGACATTATCTGAGTCGTAACCGTGTCCTAAAATTAACAGTTTCATTAACTTTTGAACAGTATCTGATACTCCCGAAACATACTGTGAAACATATATTCTGTTTTGTATTTATGGGCTTAGTATGCAGATTATGTATGACCTTATACCTTAATTTGACTATGCATTCCTCTACAAATGTATTGTAATCTTGCAGAAAGAAGTAAGTTCAGCCAGGAGGTTCATCGGTATACAGCTTTATGTAGACGTATCTTTCTATACGATGTGTATCATCATTCATGATCATAATTAGAGTTGGGGTTAATAATATTTTAAATACTAATTTTCCCCAATAATCGTAAGTTTGCACATTAAGTAAGAGGTCATTATGGTAATAAATGCGTAAAATCCATTCATGGATTTCAAGGTTGAGTAGTTCTAGCAGTTCAAGGTAAACATTACGTGATCCGATTTCAAGACATAAGTTCTGATAAGCCAGTCTGACCTAATTTCAGATTGGTTAAGATCAGATCTCGTTCACTAGTTCTGATCATTCTAGAAAGAATATCCGTATTGTGTATTAGCTTTGTATTTAAGAGATATATTAGGTAGAATTAGGCATTCTTTGTAGTAAACACCAGTTTTGGAAGATATGCAGTTATATTGAGAGGATTTCTTTGATTTAATCATTCGTTGGAATTACAATGCTTGATATATTCAGATAAATTGAAATAATACCTGTCACGGCATTACTGTGGATTCATTCAAAGACATTTTGGGATTATATAATAGTGATTGTTTTTATATTGTTGATACATCAGTACAATACATGACATCATTCAGAATATCATTGGAACTCATTCGGATTACTCGATACTTATGGACCTTATAGAACATTTAAGACTATTTAGGATTTTATTCACCATACTGTAAGTTACTTTTACTTTTTACCTTTGCATTTGAGGGAAATAATTTATAATTTCAATTATATATAACTTGTTGGATTTCGCTCTTTCATGTCAATTTTTTAAAGACCATAGTCTTGTAAAAACGGTTTATCTTTAAAACAACAATAAGGTAATTTGTCCTTCTAGTAACATCAACCAAATCCACGATTTTTCTTTTCCTCAAACAAAATAATATGTTACACATATATAAATCTGTACATATATTCTTACTCTTAATGTAAATCACTCATGATGTAGTAGAATTTTTAAGTTCTTATTTACATGTTATGATACTTGGATTAAATCTGGCCTCAACAGGCAGACGTATTGCACATTCTCTCACTAATTCAATAATCTGGATGTGAACTGTCTCTGTTACAGCCCCAAAGCCACCAATTCCATACATTTTGCCATTCTTGCAATCTAACTAAAGTTTGGAAGGAAGGAAATGGTTTCTTTAAAAAAAAATATCTGACACTAGTTAAAGCGACGTTTATTCAGTTTAGAATTGAGAGGTGCCACCACTTAATCCAGTCCCCGAAGTCGCTCGTAATTTCGTTCTTTCGGGAGTGTTCCAAAAGTAGTTATGTGATACATTCGACTAATTTAGTTGGTGAATACTAATCTAATAATAGCAACATATGCACATGGCGGACACTTTGATTCCAGACGGAATGAAGAGAGGCAGGCCTGCCTTTTTAGCGGATCTGAGAATACAAAGTGTGTATAAGATAAAACTAAGACTCGGGTGAGTATTGATGATCATGTGGGGCGCTGAAATACTTTGAAGGCAAGCTTGGGCTGAAGGCAAGCCCAGCTGTGGCTGATTTCCATAATAATTGGTAAGCATACGACACGGACTTGCAAAAAATAATATACGTCAGTTATGCCTTTGAGAATAAATTATTTGTAAATTCTCGGCCAGGTACTACATCATATCAAACGCAAACTGAGAATAGTGTATCGCATAAGGTACACCTACCGTATCCAACATAGTGTAGTGTTGGCTTCTTATGTTTACAACGGTGACGTCATCAGATCTTATGTACTAGCTTTTAACTGAATTGATTAACCAATGGATGTCGCCGATCATCGGATTAATTCGTACGCATGTGAATAATGGCTTTGTTTCTCGGTTCGAGGGAGAAATTGCATGGCTCATAATATGATGAAACATTGATATTATCCGGTTTTAATTAACCCAACGATGTTCAGGACCAATATCTTTCAAGATTCAATATTATTCAGATGATTTGACATACACGACTCTTTTGCACGTAACGTTATTAGGGTTTAAAAATGCATTTCTATTTTATTTATTTCATTTCTATTATATTCTTGCATGTCTGCAATGTCTGCGACTGGTTATCCACGTGACTTCTGTACGGAAATGCATCACATTTTCCTTTTGTTGTTACATTTAATTTGTTTCCACATTTGTTACATTTAATTTATTTCCACATTTGCTTGATATTTGTCTACGCAACAGGACTTTTGGGATCGTAGTAAAGATACCCTAAATACAGTTCTTCGTCAGTCATTTAAAATAAAATAAAAAAAAGTACAGAGAATACATTATGCCTGATAAGCTGCCTCTATGTGTTATACACAAGCCAACAGGACGACCTCTACAACAAATACTTTAATTTCCAACGTTCTTTTAAATCGTTTTCAATGTATGCCCCTTTCTTCACACACACACACACACACACACACACACACACACGCACACACACACATTCTATACACTGAGTAACCATGTGTTGTTTAAAATCAAACGTTTTCGAAGTTCTATCTCTCGTGTGTCGAAACACAGCGGATTCAGCTTGCAAAATTTATGAGATCTTAAAAATGCAGTGAAATTTAGAAGAATAAATATTTGTGTACCTACCAACGTCCAGTACAATAAGTAATTTATTACATCCTCATAGTGCACTGTTTAAACTGTCGTGTTATCAAAGCTGATGCTCCTTTTAAAGTGCATATATAAAAGATTGGACTACATATATTTTAATGTCTGATATCAATAAATGATCTTGTACACTCTTTAATTTAGCCGTCAATGCAACTAGATTTGATCATAATGTTATCCCTTCCAATCTTGCGAATAAGTAGGCATTATAACTTGATGCTTGTATTGTTATTTTCATCCTAAACTCGTGAAATATTTGTATCACTTTTCTGAAAACTATTGAATTTATCACAACGCAGTTTTATACTATTATTCATAATGGGTAAACGGTTGTTTGATGACGCTTTACGATGAATATGGTGGACAAGAAAAGTGACGCTTTCTCAATTTCACTTCACTAGTGATCCTACTGATAACGCACGTACAGAACACGGTCATTTCCTTAAAACAAAACGGTTGTAAGTTATGACACATTCGCTGTCTACGCCTGGCTCCTTTGTTCGTGGCGATTGGTTCACATTAGCATATTATTGTCTCTGTTTTTATGCTATCATTCTGTCTTTCCAGTTGTTTTTACATTCTGTTGTTCGTATGTTTTGTATATTATAGTGGTAGAGACGTTTGAATTTAGTGGTTCTGCCACATATACACGTCATCTTCCACAATCAAGCTGCTACCTAAATAGGCAGTCTCATTATAACGTTGGCATCTTGCATTTTTTTTTATTTATTTATTTATTTTATTTTATTTATTTATTTTTTTTGCTGAATTTTCAATACCACAAATATAACATATTACCATCTCCATTTCTTGTAGTAGTAAGATTTCAAATAGCACAATAATAGAAAATGCTTTAAATCCAGCAAACAGAGAAAGAAAAAATGTTTTTACGTTCGCGTCAGCAAATATATGGAAAAGATTGTAGAATAATAAAAGTTGTGAAGATCCAGAACTCTCTCTATTTGTCTACTGCTTTAAGTTGTTTTTTAAAGTTAATTTCATAACTCATTTCACTATTTAATTTTATATTTTTAGCTTCTTCATAGTGAGGTAATTTTAAGGTTTCCTTTTCTATCATAAGAAAGGAATGTAAGATGTAATGAATTATGATGTTGTACCTCACATAACTTCACAATTTTAATAAAAAGTATGGTTTGACTCGAGAAAAAATGGCTATTAACAGTCACTTCCTTTCTCTTCTTGTTTTTCAAGTGTTATGTATTTATCTCGAGGAAATCAGGCAGCGCGTATACGACATAGGATCTACATATATAAATTTAATGCATGATGGCATACATAGGAAGGCTACTTTAAGCCATTTATTTTATTATATTATCTAGTGCAACTGAAATGTCCGGGCATTACACTTAATGCCATTTCGTCGTAAAGGCCTTCCGAACATAATTCATCTTCTTAACTGGCCATGGCATTAAATAAAATCTGCCATTTTCATTACGTGAACCAACATAATATTACCATTGTCTTCAATTTAAATAATTATTTAAATAATTTTTAAGCACAAAAATATTTTAGTTATTGCCGTGTAATCACTCGCCAAGAATTGGAAAAAAAATTAAGTGATGAATTTTCACTGACTCCATTAAATTTAAGATGAACATTTCCAACAAAGCCATCAAATATTTCTCTTATTGCAAAGACGTATCAGCATCATTTTCATCTGACGTCGAAATAGAAATTAAATAATCTATTTTGATACCCTTTTTAAAACTAAAACTTACGAGATTCATCGCAAATCCATCAAATACTCCATGGCGGTTCAATCAATCAGATATGTACAAACGAACTAGACTTGATGAATTACAAGTATGACCGTGCATTATACACCTAGCAACAGCATTAGTTTCACCAATGTTATTCCCTTCTGATCAAAAAAGTAAATAAATTAGAGACTGACACTGAATTCTTTTAAGGTCCGACATATCTGCAATATAAATAGACTCTGTACGTTATTATAGACTTAGATTTATACATCTGGAACAATCCGACGCGATGTCCTCTAGGAAAAAAGTGCAACTGCAGGAATGTAAAGAAAAGGACAAATATTTAAATACTTAAATTTTCGAAAGACTACATTATAACTCAAATTACCTTGCTCTTCTACACATATAACACGGACAAAAAAGTGTCGTAATATTTCCATACGATGTTCATCATGTGCTTATAGATTCAACTTGACAGGAGTTGCAAATATTCCGGAAACAAAGTTTCAGTATAAATATTCCAGTAAACTTTTAACTTTTACATGTGAAAAGAGACATATAGACTTCGGAAACACTCGAAATGGCCATTTTCAATATCAGGACGATTTTTGAATTAATAGGTAGGTACTTTAAAAATATGAGAACTACTATTATTTATCATCTTTTTGTCTACGAATTTGTACGTGAACAATGGATTCTTGTATTTATTTTTGTTCTTCATTTACATTAAAATGGGATATATCTAATTTTTTGTTGATGCACCTGCCAAAGGAGAGTCTAAATTTTTGTCAATCATTTCTTTGTCTCACAAGATAAGCAAACTACCGATGTCATAGATATTTAATATCTATGTAAGAAATGCACATTTAAGAAAAAATAGCATTGAGACAATCGTAAAAATTCCTATTCTTGTAACTTATATTCGGCACTTCCAATAATTCCTAAAGCCCCGCCGTTTTTGTAATGCAGTAACTGATGACAATGTCTTTACGAATAACATACAAAACCATAGACTGAAAATATAGAAATCACTCAAATTTTGAAAACATATTTCAGCTTTTAAAAGCGTCTTTAAAATTATTGTCTTGAGTCAAATGTACAGGTGAATATCGATAGACAAGAACGAACACTTATATATATATATATATATATATATATATATATATATATATATATATATATATATATATATATATATATAGGGTTAAGCGCTTAAATGGGTCAAAAGTTTAAGAGGGACATAGCGTCAAAAGTTTATGGACACAAAGGGTGGAAGTTAATGGTGTAGCGACCAGTATGTAGTCGTATTCTATCCAACACTTCACATTATACCTTCAACAATAACCAATCATCTACTATCCAATATTATACTATCAACTTATGACCTGCTGCTTAGTGGTTATAATGTATATAGATTTTTATATAAAGCATTACATATACCTCATATTTTGTGTCGTTAAATTTGTATACATTGTACC
Organism: Megalonaias nervosa; assembly: GCA_016617855.1. Taxonomy (NCBI): domain Eukaryota; kingdom Metazoa; phylum Mollusca; class Bivalvia; order Unionida; family Unionidae; genus Megalonaias; species Megalonaias nervosa. The sequence continues at coordinate 57,566 of JAECUM010009003.1, forward strand.
GATGTTATAGATAGATTTAATCAAGGCAACCAGTTAATAATGTCACTAAAATAGACGTGAATAAAAGTGGTAGTAAACCTCCGAAAGTGCCTCCAACTTTAGCGGAGACTAGAACAATTCCAGAACATTACATTATAATAGCCGAGATTAAAAAGTCTGCAGCAACTGAAAAACCATATAAAGATGGTGGTCTGAAAAATCTTTTGTTGGATTTGGGTGTCTATATAGGTTGTGCTGTTGACCTTATGCTTGCCGGTGAGCAGTTCACTCGAGCTGATCGTGGAACTTTTGATCTGTGCATTGACGAGGTTTGTTTGAAACAACCGGACATACAAAAGACATCCAGTGACAGACTGTAGAATCTTGTCAGTTTAGAAGTTACAATATCGGAAGAAAATTGTGAAGCACCTCCGATAGTTTGGGAATTCCACAGAGCAAAATATTAATACGTTGCGCCACTGAATACAGAGTTTCAGATGTGGGGTTGTGACATATCACCCACGTTTAAGTAATGGGACATGTTTCTACAAGCTATACTTTTGACAAACACCAGAGCAGAGTGTCATCGCAACTGAGAAATATATTCCCTATATACTTTGTCAAAAATAGTTTCAGCTATTCACACATGACTCCTATTTAGTTTCATCATATGCTTAACCTACCGCAGAAAACAAAACCTCATTTAGGTAGTTTGCAATTAGACATTACCCAGTAGGAGTCAATGGTATCTGATCATTAAGCGAACAAAGACCTTAATACAAGATGCTAAAGGATGTTCTTACCCGTTAGAAATCGACCCTTGCCCAATGGTTGCCTAAAAGACATGTGATCGAAGAATATATATCTTCCTTTAATGATCGTGATGCTCTGCAAGAGAAGAAAATGGGAGATCACCTAAACTCTTCCGACAACCACAAGACTGAATGAAGACCATGTGACAATTTTTTTAACACATATAAAAAATGACTGACTCATTTAATCGCGACTTTCATCCGGAAACATAAGCATATATCGACAGGTATGACTGCGGCTCCTGAAATACAGCAAATCATGTTTTCATCTGTAGATACCGGTAAAAGGTAACTGGAACATTTTTTGGACGGCACCTGTCCGTCTGACAAAGGGCCATTTATTCCTGGGCAATTTTAACGCAGGTCAAAGACATTAACGGACACGACAGAGAAACAAATAAAAACCATTTAGAAGAAAATTATAAATGTTAATTCGTGTTCTGCCGTACGAATAGTAACCAATAGGACTTTGTCTTAATGTCGACACTCATAGTTTTCAGACGATGTATAGAACAGGTGTTTGAGTAATGGGTGTATTAAATCTGTGCCAACGTAGGCTATTTGTGCCGCTCACCTATCAATGATAATTGTTAATTGTCTGCGGTTAGGATTACGGCAAATTCCGATTATGTTGAGACGTTTAAGGATGATGTCCATGGACTGCAGTCGGACACGCAGTGCTTGACAGTTTGACCTAACTTAGCACAAACAGATTATCACATGTATAATATCCATTAGAAAAAACTGGGATAATTATCAGAGCGGTGTTGGAAGTCGATAATTTCAGCCACATTCACATTCATGATTATTAACTGGTTTTTACGTTTTTATTTTATGGACATGTTGCTGATCCAATAAACAAAAATGTCTATTTCAGGATGGGCAGTCGTGATCCTGATCAATCAAGAATCATCTATAACGGTCCGACTACTCAATCCATGTATGGGAACAAGTATTTCAAGTCGGTCGGAACGTCAACAGAACATTACTAAAGACTCCTGCCATTTATTGATATATAATCTACGTCTCACATCTCACAAAGTACTGTTTTGTGCCTCAAAATTGATGAAGTTTGTGAGTAACAGTCACATAGAACGAACACTAATGTTCTATTTCTTTATTCTGAGGGTTCAAATTTGTAATGAAAATTTCCATTTACATCATAAAAGGAATACAAATGATTCGTTGTTCGCTCTACATATTATAATTTCCATTATCATGGTTACGACAGCAGGGAAAAAGAATAAAATATGTTAATCTGAAGAGCCATCATGAAATGTTTCCAAAATCGGATTTTCTTTGTTTTTGTTGTTTGGTAGTATTTGTTTTATACATCATGTAGACCATAAAAGAAACAAAGAAAAGTCTTCCAGACAACTTGTTGTCTTCACGGGCCTTGAGCCAACACGACACTGCATTAAAGCTGCAACGATCATTATATACCATTCCTTGTTTATGCCGGCTAGGATGATACTCTGATGTCATGTCTTTGACCTTTCTATGCCAATGAAATCATGATCAATATCAATGCTTCAGCTGTATGTTATTATACTGCAAAATGATATAACGCATGAAGAAAATAAAACTTTATTTCTACCACCCTTTCTTAAAACAGTCTTCAGATAGCATTTCATCGTTTTACAGGTAGCAGCTCGCATAAATGATGATGAACTCTTGTCAAAGCTGGAAGGCAATCCTTGTTTAGATGGTTTTCCATGCATACCCAATAATGACGGAATGGCACCCTCAATACCGGTGAGAATTTTCTGTTCTTCCATTGATGAATAATTACATTCTGATCATTTTAAAAGGTAATCATTTTCTATGGTTGAATAGATTTTAAAACATCATGACATATAAGCTCTGTACAATGGCTGGAATTTGTATTTATGCATCTCATGTTTTTGAGTACTCTGTAACAAATCCATAATGAAAACTATAGTATGTTATGTCTGCAGAGACTTAAAAGAGATACTTATATTTTAGTCAGAAAAAAATATATTAAATGGCTGTTGACATTAATATATCTAAAAATGAAAAATTCAAGCACTCAGTTTGTAATATTAGAAAGAATAACTCTTATTTTATATTTTAGGATTGATTCTCAAATGCTTTGCTGATCTATGGAAATTCGTTTCGATTGTCGGAAGCAGTTATATGTACTTAAATTTTATATGGACATAAACAGATTAAATAATTGTATGTTATTAGTATATATCTAACATAACAAAATTCAAAAACTCATTGTATAAAGCTCCGAATAGATAGCTGTTATTGTATGTGTAACATTGATTTTAAATGCTTTGCTGGTCTAGTGTTAAAGCATTTTAACTCTCTATCCAAACTACTCCCCCAGTGAAGGGTTGACTGACATGATGGACGTGCATAATTGTCTCTGTTAACTGAGCCCACCTATAAGTTTTCGTCTATTCATCGTCAGTTTGTAATTGTAATTGGATTGATTTGTCTGATTTGTTGGACTGGAATGACATTAAATTGGTGCCAAGGGATTTAACTTAAGACTGCTTAGATTGCAAAACAGGTGAAACTACTGGTACGCAATAGTCCTCGGATAGTATTGGTAGATTAAAGCGCCTAAAATTATGTTTCGCCAGGACACTCCAATGGGATTTATATTTAGGTGTATAATTGAAGATATCTAAGGCTCATCAACGTTGATTTAATCTTAAGAAACCAACAACTACCCCCTAAGGGTTCGGAGTTGTAGAATAGACCCGATACGTCCTCGCTGCATGTCGTAAGAGGCGACTGAGTAGAGGCAACCTGTTGGCCGTGGGTTCCGACCCGTGTCGAGGGAGGAAATGATCCTGGTAACTGAATGAAGGGAAGCCCCAGGAGTGACTCACGATACAATACAGGACATTGACCTCTACTTCTTACTTGACGGGTGGTCGGGATGGACCCGCTCTAGATAAATCGGCTGGTCACGTCGAGCCTTACGAAGACTTCTTAACTTGCTTCCTTCACTTTCTCTTTACCTTTTTCCCTGTTCCTCTCTTGATACCACCGTTGCTCCTACAGTTTCCTCCTTATTCCACCTTTATGTTCCCTCCTCAGAAAATTTCATATAGGGCGGTGACTAAACGGATCAATCTGAATATATCTTTACCCAATGAGTATACCGCCTGTGTATCCATGGCACTTGATAAGTATCTCCTTTTTCTATGCCACTGCGGGTGGGTGAAAACGGGTAACGTACAGAACAAACACATAACGGACAATCAAAACAAATTCACTTGAGGAGAACAAAACCTTTATCTGATTCAGATGAAGAGCCATGTGGCGTGGATTCATTTCCGCGCGTCATGGTCATTCATTCTAAAGCTACATCCAGACTGCCATCCGCATTTATGTAATTGGTCCAGTCGGCACATCAAAAAGCGTAACAAAATTAAAATCGGGTAGAATACTTGTGGAGTGCGAGGGAAGAATACAATCTGAAAATATCCAAAACGTTGGGACTTTATTTTGCATACCAGTAACCTCCTATGCTCACTCCTCATTTAATTCATCCAAGAGCGTGATTCGTTTTGGCAACTTAGCGGGAGTCAATTACAAGGAAGTCATCGAAAGTATGAAGACCCAAGGTGTCACTGCCATTCGACAAATCCGTATCAAACGTGGCGGAACTTTGCAGGACACAAACTCCATCATACTTACCTTCAACATACCAACACTACCCAAGGTAGTAAAAGTTGAATATTTTCACGTCAAAGTTGAGGTATACGTACCAAATCCACTTAGATGTTTCAAATGTCTGGAAAACGGTCACCACGAAGACAAATGTTCAAAAGTCCTGTGTGCGCTGAAAACAGAATGTCAAGCCACTCCACATTGTGTTAACAGCAGTAAAGATCACCATGCCAATTCTAAGGACTCCAAAACCTGGAAGCAGGAGAAAAAAAAATTCAGTGGGAGAAATACTATTCAAGCATTCCCTTACCAGAGGCCAGATAGATGGTAGAATCTAGACCTCCCTACATGGTTCAAATTTTTCAACCATAATCAATGCCTATAACATTTTATAGGGATCGAAATACCTAAATGAAAGAGGCAAATTGGTTGAAGATTTCATTTCCAGACACGATTTCTTTCTATATAACACCAAAACGCCCATATATTTACATACCAGAATTGATAGATATACCTACATAGATCTGACAAAACTGTGTTCTCCTCTTTACTGTTGGATTATGATTATAAGGCCACTGATGAACATCACAGTAGTGACTACTTCCCAATCTCTCTAATGAACTCCATCATTGATGAACCAATTCCACGCTGGAATTTAAAGAAGCCCGACTGGACAACGCTTATAACACTTTATTAAACCAGACTTGACAGAGATCCATTTTTAAACATCAAAGATCCTGTTCAACACTTTACATCGATTTTAGTCGAGATTGCAAAGAATATATTCCATGTCCTCACCAGGCTCTAAAAGAACCCCAAAATATGGGCTCATCAAAGACTGCCATTAGACTGCACCTTGAAGCATTGGGAAAATTTAAGAAAACAACGACGACCGAAAATTTAAGCATGTATCGCACATTCCCGGCTAAAGCTCGCCGTACGATTAAAGAATATAGGAAAACATCATGGAAAAATGTTTCTACTTTACACTCTCGTTCATCTACAAAAAAGTATATGACACGATCCGCACAAATAAATAGCAAGGAAAAGAAAACTCTATCTGACATCTAAAATTTAAGACTAGAATCCTCAATTCCAAACATGACATAGCAAACGTACTTGTCGATAGTTTTTCTAAACATTATCATCTAATTATTCAGCAGATGTTCGAATTATGAAAAACCGAAAGGAGAAGATACAATTAAAGTTCTCATCAAATAATTCAGAAAGTTATAATCCCGTTTTCAGTTTTGGAACCTATGGAAGCTTTGAACAAGGCTTGACGAAATACATTGCAAATTTTCTCAAACATCTACCGGAAGAGTCATTAATAGCTCTTTTGGAAATTTTCAATGATTTATGGACCACTAATAATATACCAAGAAGGATAATCAGAGAAGGATAGCACATAGGTTCACCAAATTCCCCTCCCATTGCTTTGAGGAGCTGTGTGCGTAAAATGATACAAGGTTTGTTGGGTACTTGGAGACTGATACGTTAATATCTCCTTTTGAAATTAGCTTCCGATATGACCGTAGTACCAACGACCATCTGATTAGACTTGAAACGTTTTAGCAATCCTTTACTCAAGAAAGAACAGTTAGTTGCCTGATTTCTTCTATTTGGAAAAGGCATGTGATGCAACATGGAAGTACGGAATAATGAATGACAACACGATCTTGGCATAAAAGCCGTTTACTAATTTTTATATCAAACGCCGTAAAATCAATCAATCAACAGCCAGAACACACCATATCATCCACACGAAAGCACACAATTTTGTCCTAATGGACGATCGGGTGAACCAAAACTTCAGAGATGACTTCATTCGGGTTGACAGACTAGAGAGAGTAGATGTGCTTTTGCTAAAATTGGGGGTGGGGTTCCAAAGGTGGAAATGGTAAGGGTATCATAAACGGAGGAAAATTCTAAAAACTTGGATGTGGACGAATTTCAACCAAATAATGGAATATGCATTGGGTGTAATTTGTCTAGGATGATTGAGGGATATAATAACACTACCGAATAATAATATCCAATTATACCGAATGACCTATATTGTTACAGTTTAAATGATCAAAATTATTCCCTTTTGAAACAATATGTACACGCTTTAGGCGACAAATAATAATATCAGATTCATCTGTAGAAAATAAACGAAGCAATGAAATGAGAACTAACATATGATACAAATGCATGAGAAAAGTCATTTTTTCAAGCTGAAAGGCACAGCACAAAATACAATGATTTAGCGATTGTGTCAATTTGAAGAAATCAAACTGATATCAGAATAGAAGAAGTATAAAGATGAAGGAAAACAATCAGAATGTGATGTATTGCCATTAAAGATGACATTAATAGAAGAACATATTGTACAAGTTCATTGGTATCTAATTTACGCCAAAGAGCACATACAAAAAATCAGTTTTTATCGTAAATTAAAGTCTAACTCACAGTCAATTGAATAACAACCTTAGACAAATATAGGGGATATGACTTTGGAAAAGTCTTTGTCTTTAAAAAAACAAATAAAAAACTCGTGAATAATTATGTGTTTGATAAACAGATGGGAAATCTCCGTAAATAAGAGAAAGGTATATCATTTGCAAACAGAACAATCATAAAAACGTGGCGATAGTCTGTTTAAATAGACACAAATAGGACATTCGATTAACCAAACCCATTTATGAAGGCTTTACAGAATGAGAGTTATCATAGTGGTTAATGCAAGACTTTTACTATAGCAAGGTAAAAGCCTAGTATGACGATAACACGTGCTTGCCAATAACTGATACACATTTATTATAAATATATGTACATGCTGATAACTTTTGCCAAGACACAATGGATAGCATCCAGTTTTGCAAAACAAGTTATTAAAAAATTTAAAATAGCTGATATTCCTCCGACCAACAAGAGCGTTTCTGGTATTCTTCAAGATAAATTATTTTGAGTGCCCATACAAGAATTTAGTCATCCTATTAGTAAGATCTATTCCCCTTTTAATAATTATGGGGATGAAAAGCAATGTAAGCGTATAAACAAATGTGTTAAAAAGAAATGAAAATTCAAAATGTATCGAAATTGGCTTTGCTGCAAGCTGTAAATTATAGGAAATAAATTTAATAAAGGTTTACAGTTCTAGGGTACGCACTACGATGGTAAATAAGGTACTATTAAGTGTTTTGACATCAAGAGATATTTAGTGGGTAAAAAAGAACACTTCCAATGAGACATATAGACGAGCAGAAATGAAAGACGAATTAGCTGCTTGTTTATTTATTGCTCTCGAAAATTCCAACTATCTCACTATCTCATCTCTAAAACAAAAAGGCATGGAGTTGTTTTGTTTCTAATATATCTTATGTTTTCTTGTGTTTTAAAAAAGACAACTAGGAACATTGTATTGCCTTAAAATCACAATTATAGTCTCGTGTCTAAAATGGGAGTACCTTCTTCAAGTCTTGTTGCACATTGAGGTTCGACAGGTGATGACAATGCAGTCAAAGAAGTTTCAATTTCTATCTAATTGCACACTTGTTTTCCCACGATTTTGTAACACTACCTATGACCATTTGTCATACGGTTCTTTCACAAACACGTTTTTTAAAATTTCTGTGTGGGTAAAGGAGACAGTGCTAGTTTCTCTCAGTGTCGTAAAGTGGGGACCATACTTTATTATTAATAGCTGCGGTGTAGACAATACAATCCTCCAGCATCATTCAGTTGTGATTTAATTTATGACGTTTCTGTGGGATGAAAATGCGCTGAAAGATAACGTGGAAAAAGTGCCTAGAAGAATAGATTGTTTAAGGTTCAACGTCGTATAAGAGTTTTACAAAATTAGCAAACAATCAGAACAACCAGATTAACGAATAACATTCTTTCTATTTAATTATGTGCTTTTTAACTTATTCAGTATCTCATGCACACATTTTAGTTCATTATGTTAGGTTATCGTTTGATGTTTTAACATTATTGCCAGAGTTAACATACGATTATGTTTTGTTTTTTTTGTTTTTAATGTTATTATTATCTTATGTTCGTATTATATTATATTACATTATATTATATTATATTATATTATATTATATTATATTATATTCGTCTCCCTGGCACCATCATATATTGTTTTATGGAAACATTATTTTGGGTAATAGGTGCCTCATTAACTGTCTTAAGTGGATCGATGTGTTGTTGACTTGTAGTGGTTGTTGTTTAACTTCGCCCATCTCATCTTCCTTCAGTTTTTGTTATCACTTTGAAACCACATGTCACACAATTTTTATACCTTCTTGCTCAAATTCACCATTTGTAAGTTGTATCTATCACACTCACGAAAACCACCGTTTAAATGAACTAACGTCCTTTAAAACATGTTCATTGGTTGTGTGGAATATTTACCTGAACATATGAAATAAAATAAAATGTATATTCTGTGTGCATCTATATTTTCTATTCGCTTTTCAGATGTTTAGAGCGTTAGCTAATTTGTTACCCGCACCTGGTAGTCTATTGTTATGTGTACATTTCAACATTTAAGTTGTAGCGTTTGTTTAAGGTGTAATTTTAAGGTTAATAAAGTATAACAAACCAATTATTTCCTTGCTTTCAAAATTTAGATACTCGTTACATAAAATTCATGAAACTATTCAGTTAGTAGTTTGGTTTCAATTTAAAACTCTTTGTACCATATCCATACTGAATTCAGTTTCAAATATCTATATGTTTTCGTATATTATGGTTTTAAATGTATCCGTGTAAGGGCCTTGTTATCCATTTCAGTTTTTTTATCTATCTCAATTTCGTTATCCATTTCAATCTTGTTATCCATTTCAGTTTTGAATACATCTGTTTTATTTGAAAGTTTTGTTCCACATTATTGAAAAGATGTTCTCTCAGGTTATACCAATTTTTATCTAATTCATAAACTATGCACTATAAAACACTTATATTCTTATCTCGGGGTCAACATATTCTTTTAACCGTAGAAATGGGTCATTATTTGAATGCAAGCCTTTCTTACTTTCAGTTGCGGCAATTGTTGATGGAATATCTGATGCAGACAAGAAGAGTTATACATTTTGTTGAAATGATACATTATGAGGAAGTTAAAGAATGCATTTTTTGTAGTTTTGGAAAGGAAATTTTAAAACTGAAAGAGCAAATGTTTACATTTCTGTGCATTTTACATGCCGCTCCACAAATAGGTGGGACAAACAAGAGGGACCTCATAGAAAATTTGAAAAAGGACCATAAAAGGCTAGGCCTATCACCTTCATTTTCAAGAAGGCTGAATAAAGAATATGTTATTCTTAGAGATATTGTTAAGCTTTTCCGATCTTATACAGTGTGTTTGTCAAGTGAAACTAATTGCTTTGTTCAAAATTGTTCTAATTAATTATACTTGTATTTGCTGTGCGTATCAATATATTTCCAAAGGAAGGAACCTTTTAGCCTACTCCAAACGTTTTGAAATCTGCAATAAGATGAGAAATTATGAAATGTGTAAAGTGTGATAACGAATGCTGCAAAACAAAAGTCACAATGCACGAATAAATAGTCTGATGAGATCTCAATGAAGAGAATAAAGAATGATATTAACATTTAGCGTGCTATTTATATGGTCTGTTTTAAGGTACAAGTGTAATCACTAATTATTAGCCAAGCAGTTTTTATTCATATGTGTGTGTGATTAATTGTTGGGTATTTGTTGTTCGTTTTTCTAGATCTGTGCATGAGTGTCTTTTAAGGCTATATAACCATAACCCGTATAATAATCCTTCATTTAACATTCGAGAGCATTAACCATTTTTTGGCAACCTTGACTTCAGATAGTGCATATTGTAATACCTATATGCAATTATTTCTCGTGCGAGTGCGATTTTTTCAATTAATACTTCTGTCCTTGGAAAGAACCAACACAGATCATTCAATTGTCATAGTCCTTAACATTGATGCTTTAAAAAAATAAACGTTTTTGTGTGGTTAGCGTAAAAACAACAGAACATCTTCAGCATGATCAATCGAACTGTCATGGTTCAAAGAAATTTCATTAAATATAGTTTGGTCGAGTTCAAGTGCATTTTTGCACATGCATCCTCGTGAAACACGAAACTTTATAGCCTGGAGCACCTGTGCAAAGCAACGATAAAATAAAACAGTTGTTTGATTCAACTCCTGTTACATATAAGCTGTTATAATCAAAACTTTCAAATGCAATATATGAGATAGTTGAAACACTAGTTAATTTAAAATAGTTCATTTAAATAAATAAAATGGACTACTGATTAATTCAGATTACAGCAATAACCAACTACTGAAACACAGTCAATTATGCATGTGAACATTGCTGGAACACTTACCTTACTACTGCATAGAAGCAAACCCACACTCACAGCTGACACGTTTCCCTCACAACTAGATTTCAGAACCCTCATATACACCTTACTGAAACGCTACCAAAATAATGTGATATTTGAAATATAACATACGGTCTTAAACAGAGTTGCTAAAATGTTATTATTATGGTACTGCTATATTATCAATCGATACAGAACGGAAGATTATTCGATAATAACTCCATCCTTGCAGAGTCAGATGATTGCATATTTATGTCTATAATATATTTTAGGATCTTTTATGTATGTCTATGTTGTGTATTTTACTTTTGGTGCACGATTAGATTGCATATGGGCTATAAATAGGTGTTTACAATTTTTAAAATTAATCTTAATAATAAAGTTCTGACAAGTTTGGGTAATTTTCCATTGGATAATTAAAAGTCAGGTGGGTTCTGTTGTGATGTGAGGTACTAGGAAATATGTCACGTGGGAGGTATTGTGACATATAAGGAATAGGAAAAATATCGCGATATAGAGCCGAAAGGATGTGTATAAGGACGCAGATCATGACAATTAATTCATTCTTATTTCCCCATGTTCTTGTTTTAATATCAGTCTGGAGAGACATTTAATGGTGTCTTTAGACATAATTTGAGAGGAACCATTTGTTGGGATTATTCTTTGGAATTACAAACTGCTTATATGACTGGACTAAAGCAACATTTCGGGATTACTGTGAATTCATTCAAAGGAGTTTTGGACAATGTCATTCTGAATACATCAAGACTGTTGTGACTTTGGCACATTCAAGACTACTGGTACGTCAGCATATTCAGAATCTCGAATTCATTCGGAACACTAGATTCTTTTGGACCCATGTAGAAGGATTATTTGGGATATAATTCATAATATTGTAAGTTCCGCCTAAATTTTCACTTTATAACTTAGTTAAAAGTTTTGTTAAGTTTAATGCAGCTTGTTACTTCTGCTCCTTCTGTTACTTAGTCTATAGCACCGTAAGAGAAACTGGGGCTCGTCTGGGACACAAACTTCTGAAAAATTAAAATTGTTTTTCGCATTTAAATTCCCTTTTTTCTGAATTTTCTAAGTCTGGTAAATTTCATTTCACATAGTGCAAATGTCAAACTTTCACATTGTCTTCTAAAGTGCAGGACATTGCTTTTAATCCAATCCAGGAAGCGTTAGAATCATTGAAATAGAGTGACGGCTAAAAAGAAGGAATAAGAGCTAAGAAAGCTTCAGTTTCAGGTAGAAATGATGCAAATGCAGAGAGGAGAAAGAGAAATACAGATGAAAATGAAAATGCAGAATGAAGAAAGAGAAATGCAATTGCAAAGAGAAAAGTAGAAAAGGGAAATGTAAAGAATTAGAAATGGCAAGCAGAAACCACTCCAACCCAAGAAGTATATCAATATTTTCTGCATGTTTTGGTAAAATGGCCGAAACTTTTACAATGGCAAAATAAATCACTGTGCTTTATTAATACCAAGTGCACTTATTGGCAAACCTCGTGAAGTTTATACTAGGCTGGAAGCAGAATACCGTGCTAATTATGCTGTAGTTAAAGGATGTATCTTGAAAGATTATGAGTTGGTACCTGAGGCATATCGAGAAAGATTTAGGAATAGTAGAAAGGAACTCGGCTAATTCACGTTAAAATTGCAAGGGAACAAGAACAACTGTTTGATTATTGGTACTCAGCCAGGAAGGTTGATCAAGATTATGATAACCCTAGACAACTCATATTAGTTGAGGAGTTCAAGAATTGCATCTATAGTGATATCAAGACCTATCTTGATCAGCAAAAGGTAGAAACTTTGGAAGATGTTGCTCGTACAGCTGACGACTAATTTGGAATCGCAAAGCTTCATTTGTCAATAATGTTTCCTGTCAGTAAGTTTTTAGTAGTCAAGCACAACTTTTAAGAATTAAAATTCCGATAAGACCGTCTCAGAAGTCTTCTTCTAACACATATTCGGGGAATAGAGGGCGGCTTTCTTGACGTTCCCTTCAATTGTGCAAATATATTATCAAACTCAGACTCATGAACCGAGGTCGTCTGAGCGGTGTCTTCTTTATCCATTGAGGAGATTCATTTATTGCTAAGCTTGTGGTTAATCCACTTATAACTGACAAGCCTTTTTTGGATCAAAAGACTGATCATGTTGAGATTGAAATCCCTGGTTTATACCCTGTTTGTGAAGCTACTAGAGCTGTGGCTAAAAGAGGCTGTCTGAGCAGTGATTTCTTTGTCCATTGATGATATTCATTTATTGCTATGGTTGTGTTAATCCACTTATAACTGACAAGCCTTGTTTGGATCAAAATGTTGATCCTGTTGATATTGAAATCCGCTGTTTGTGCAGCTACTAGAGCTATAGCGAAAAGAGCTCTTGAGAATGAAGTTGATCAGGAAATTATTCCTTTAGCTGACACATTTATTGGTCAGGATTTTGATGGGGTCACTTTTGCTACTGGTATTGTTAGTAAAGAGGTATTGGTCACATGGATCCTCTTTTTACTACTCGTTCTCCTTATTCTAATCTGAGCGACAGAAGATAATCACTTGTCGTTGAATAGGAACAAGATCCTGAGATCAATGGGCTATTAACTAAACTGAAGCCACACAAATAACATTTTGCTATTTTGTAAAATAAGTGGGGTCATAATAATACATAGAGACCACTGAGGTACCCACAGCTGACGAGTGCTCCGTAAGCTATCAAAATGATGTTCTTAAGTCATATAGACAGGAACTACTAAGTCTAACCCACAAAAATCCCTTGGCTCCTCATTTAGGAGTCAATAAAGCTTATCACAAAACCTTCAATCATTTCTATTGGCCAAAAACTAAACGTGCTGTTTCTACGTACTGTAGATCTTGTCATATCTGTCGAATGGTAGAAAAACCCAATCATAAGATACTTAAGGCTCATTTACAACCTATTCCTGCATTTGATGAACCATTTAGTAAAATAATGTCAGGCAACCAATACCTATTGACCATAATGTGTGTGTCCCCATTTCTAGAGGCAATTCCTTTAAGGAAGATTAACACCATCGGAAAAGCTTTGATCAAGTGTGCTACACTTGTTGACCTTTCCAAATCTGTCCAAGCTGATCAAGGGTCAAATTTCATTTCGGCAATTTTACAGCAAGTTATGCATGAATTAGACATCCAACAATTTAAGTCTTCTGCCTATCAACCTGAAAGTCAAGGAACGTTGGAAAGATTTCATCAGATTTTATAGAATGATTTGGTCATGTTGCTTTGATACTGGAAATGATTGGGATGAGGGGGTTCATTTTCTGTTGTTTGCTGTTATGGAATTAGTTCAAGAATCATCAGGCTTTAGTCCATTTGAACTAGTTTTTGGATATACTGTCCGTGGATAATTGAAGGTATTAAGAGAAACTTCTGTCAACTGAAGATTCAGAGATCAATCTTCTCGACTATGTCTCTGATTTCAAATATAAGTTGTAAAAGGCTTGTAAAGCAGCAGGAACTAATCTTCACTCTACTCGAACAAATAATAAGTTACGGTATGACAGAAATACAAACGAAAGGAGTTTTGAGCCTGGTGATGAAGTTCTGGCTCGCTTGCCCTTACTACAAAAGCCTCTTTAGGCCTAGTATTATGGTGAATATAGAGAAAAAAATAAATGATTTAATGTAACTAACACTCCTGGGAGGTAGAAACAGAAACAAACTCTGCCTATAAATACGTTAAAGGAGTACGTTGATAGAGATAGACCTGTAAATCATTCAGTTAATTTAGTTGTACCTGTCCCACACAATGAGGATTTAAACGATGGCGTATGATCGGACTACACTGAGTTTGGTTTGGCTAATCTCCATAATTCGGAAAGCTCAAAGAATCTGGACCAACAGTTTTCATATTGTAACACCCGGTGTGTTTAATATCGAAAAGTCCAGAGTTCAGGACTTAAAAATGATTTTTATAAATAAAAAAGGTGAGATAGAACATGCTTTTCAATCTCCCATAGTGACTTTACATAACACGGTGTCTGTCACAACACTATCAATTTCTGACAATATGGAGCAGACTTGTTTGTCTAAATGCCAAAAGACAACGTTATAATACACCATATTATGGTGAAATTAATTATGTTATTATAAGTAGTATATGAGGTTTTTATGCCAAAGAGGGTTTTAGGACAGAAACCTTCCCCCCCCCCAAAAAAAATAATATATTCTAACATTTTTTCACCACCTCAGAGACCCCCTCTCCCTCAAAAAACCACCCTCCTCCAAATTTTTATCTCAGAAAATGATGAAATTTTGAAACCCAAAGGGGATTCTAGACCAGAACCCTCATTCCCTAAATTTTGGAGAGATGAGGTTGGTCAGATGACCCAATGACATTTATTGACAACATGGTTGATGAATGATATTTTTAAAGCTGTAAAAAATTAAACATCTACTACTGTTGTAACCCATATTTTATGATAATCTTTTTCATATCTGCTGACTCTCATTGGCAGAATATCTGTTAACATACTGTCAATAATACGAAACTCACGAATTAAATCGTCCATATCATATTTTACAACTCGCAAATAGGATCGCATTTGATCAAGTAATTTTTTGTAAGTTATATTTGCTGTTTTACAAGCATTTTTTTTTTTTGTTTCAAGTTTAGGTTCAATTTTTTTTACAAGTGTTGAAAGAGAGATCCCGACACCAGATATTATTAACAAAAACGGATTTAATGATGCTCCACTTGAAATTATACCAGAGCTAGTCATTAACAATGGCAAATATGATATTACTCGAAGTATTCTACGGTAGTATTTATAACATTCTTTTACACACCAGAGGTTTTTATGATACAATTTATAATATTTTACTAATGCGTCAACATCTTGTTTTGGAATTTCCTCTGAAATGTGATTGAAATCGATGATATGTTTTTTCATTATACAATTTGTTTACATAAAAACAAAAGTTCTGACACCAGCAATTGAATCAAGAAACTCACGAAATTTATTATTATTAGGATCAGCTATAAAAATTCTGTATTTGTCATAAACATCTGACGAAGTATCTTTATATCGTTCATCTGTTAGTACATATTGTTTCTTTAACCAAGCGCATGAATCAAAACTATTTCCTACTTCACTCTCATACAAATATGTTTTATTCACAAAATTACTGTAATCGATTTCTGTTTCATCAATATACCCTAAAACTAAGCTCAACTGATCTAACGTGAAATTTTTGAGAACAAGATGTTGTCTGATAATTGCATATGCGACTGCGAAATTTGCTAACATTAATTTTTCCAACTTATCTAGTTCAACTGTAAGAAGACCAACAGCAGAAGCTACTTTTAACATTAATTTTTCATATGGTTTTGTGAGTATTGTTTTAATTTCGTTGTAATAATTTCGTAGTGACAATTGTCTAGAGTACTGTAATGATGGGAATGGAATATCGTCTTCTTCACTTATATAATAATAAGAATCAGACTTTACTTCCAACTTTGATCGACTAATTCAAAAAACTTTTCTCGCTCATCATCACTAAAATTACTAATTTCATCGTCTAAAGTTTTGATTATCGTTAGGGACTTGTTAAAAATAATCGGATCAAATTCTGGGTCTTTTTTACGTATCATTGGCAAAATTGCGTTTGCGTACACTTTAATAATTAACTCTAACGATTTTAACCAAGGTTTCTTTGTCATTGTAGTACATACCGAGATGTTTAAAAATATGTCATTTTGGAAAACTATCATATACATTTTTGTTTCTTTTTATTTTTATTTTCTTAGTTTCCGCTAGTTTGTCAAGACGAGTATGATTTTCGTTTATTCGTCTTTCTTTCAATGTTCTTCCACTATAAACTTGTGCTTTTATTAAGTCTGATTTTATTATCAAATCTATGTTATACCAATCAAGCTCGAGTAATATCTTTTTAAATATAATTTCAACTTGTTTTTGTTCTTCTAGACAATCATTAGGATGACAGTATCTGCTTATAATGTCAAAGTTTTCTATTGCTTTTTTTAGTTGTAGTCCTCGCATATGCATAACGCGAATAAAATTAGCAGAATTTCCTGGCAATGTTGATTCGCTGCCAAGTTTTTTCAAACTTTGTAACATTTTTGCTATGTCATTAACGGTTTCAACATCTTTGTTGGGGTTAAGAATATTATCATAAAATTCTTTCGCAATGGTTATAATTGGTGGTTCTGACATTATTTTATAACACTAGATTACATTTGATCATCGAGTGTATATATTTGAAATGCTGTCAGTCCTGGAAACGGACGTTCAGTAGTAAAAACATTAAAACGGAAATATAAATACTTGTTGACAGTATTTTCTGTTGGGATTGTAAAATATTGTGTTGTTGAAATGTAAGTGTCTGTTGTGCTATACAATGTTGTCCAGTCGATATCATCATTTAATCCTTCCAATTTCCAATCATAAATTCGACCAACATTAGAGTTTAATCGGCCTCGCAAATGAAATTGCCAAATAGCAACTGCAGTAGGACATTTAATTTTAATCCAAAAATTTTCAACTTCTCCATTAGTCATCCACTCGTATCTATCAGAGAAAGCGTAATGAGGATAATTTTCAGGATAATATGCTGATGCGCTTACCTCAAACCCAACTCGATTGTCAGTTGCCTTAAACAATATTGGAATATACCCAACATTATTTTTGGTTCGTTTTACACTACTGGACAGACTGTCAACATACGCTTTATTTGTCAGATCGTTAGTGTTAACTGGAACGTAAGTCGTCATTATCTTGTTGGCTTTCATATTTATGTTACCTGACATCGGTCCACCGGATTTCTTAAAATATGGGATAAGTTCATCTTTTAACTGAGCATAACTAATAGCATCGGTTTCATTAGCTGGTGGTGAGGTTATTGGTAATCCAGTTATTTTTGACTTATTACTCATTATCAGGTTACCTCCCACTGTGTCGCCGGCTTTGTTAAGTTTATTATCGTCAACAGATTTTAGTTGCGCATAACTTACAGCTTGTGTTTGATTTAAGTTTTCTGGCGGATATGCAGTCTCTAAATTTATAATTTTTTTCCTGACATGTTGATATTACCTATAACCATTCCACCGATTTTATCAAGTTTGTTATCATCAACATACTTCAACTGTAAATAACTTACCACTTGTGTTTGATTTAAGTTTGCTGGTGGATACCTGGTCTCCAAATTTATTATTTTTTTCTGACATATCTAAGTTGCCGCTTAAAGTTCCGCCGGCCTTGTCTAACTTGTTGTCGTCAACTGATTTAAGTTGTGCATAACTAACAGCTTGTGTTTTAACGACATTTATTGGCGGATAATCTGTTTCTAAACCTAGTACTCGTTGATCTGACATAAACAGGTTTCCCGTCATTGTGTCGCCGGATTTTTTCAGGTAATCTGATAAATCAACCTTACCGTCTGTTATTGTTGTACTTACAGCTGATGAATCTCCTAATAATGTTCCAAATTTTGTATAATAGCTCATTATTTATTTATTGTCTGACAATTTTTTTTTATATAACATAAAATTGTATAACAATAATGGCAAAATCGTCGATATTAAACTTTGATACAGAGCGGTTGGTGAAACATAAACATGAAAACGAACTTCCAGATTGTCATTATCTTATTGTTGGAAGAACTGGATCGGGAAAAACAAACTTGCTTATGAATTTACTTCTAGGAGATAATTTTAATTACGATTGCGTTTATATTTACACAATTAATCCACAGCAGGATAAGTACGAGCTACTTAACAATTATAATGACAAACTTCGTGATGATCTTGAGGCTGGTGAAGATTTTTTTATTATCAAACAACCAGAAGATCTTGTTCCAGTTAATCAACTTGATTCGTCCGAACACAAGATAGTTGTTTTTGATGATATTCCGCTAAACAACGAGGAAATGAATAAAATAAGATCATATTTTTCACTATCACGTAATAAGAAATGTAATTCTGTTTATCTCGCCCAAGGTTTTTATAATGTTGACAGATTTATTAGGTGAAATACTGGTTGTTTCATATTATTTCCAGGACTTGACAATGTCGACGTTAGAAATATCGCGAACGAACAATGTGGTGATGTAACAAAAGATAAATTTATTGAATTATATCATAAAGCGACGACAAATAAATATGACTTTTTTTTTGTTTTTAATTTTTATAGAAAATAGTATATAATCAATGGAAAGACAAGCAAAGTACAGAAAACATATAGAAAATCTAAAAAAAACTTGTTAAATCTAAAGCTGAACTTAGGCAGATGATCCAACAAGCACGACGTGATCAAGTGGCTGCAGCAGAAACAACAGCAGCCGCTCTCAAACCAATTACTGAAGCTTTACTTGGAAAACAACCTGAAACTAAACCATTATCAGAAGAAGTTTAAAAAATACAAGAAAAAGGTTTACTAGGATTAATCAAAGAACAACAAGAAGCGGCTGCTGGAAGAATTATTCAAAGATCTGAAGAAGAAAAAAGAAGATTAGCTGAGGCACTTGCAGCAAATATTGCTAATCCTGTTGCAAGACAAGCTGAAATAGATCGGCTGATAAATAATCCACTAGAACTTCAACAAAGATTAGCAGAAGCAGCAGTAGTTAGACCAATTGAAAGAAGGTTAGAAGAAGAAGAACTTAGAAGAGAGAGGGAAATTACAGAAGAAAAATGAAGATTTGAATATGATTTAGAAAATATAGATAGCAAAATAAAAGATGATGAGTATGAAGATTTTAAAAAAAAATACGATTACTTTAAGAGTGTGAAAGTACACAATGTTAGAAAAGATGATTTTAAAGCAGACAAAAAAATTTAAGAGCTAGAAAAAATAAAAGAAAAGAGTAAGGAGCATCTCAACAAGGTAGTTTTAGAAAATAGAAATTACTATGATAGCATTAAATTATATCGACATGGAATTATCGCTGATCTTTATATTAACGCTATTAAAAATATAAAAAGTAACGTATACAATCATCACATTAATAGCTTAAGTACTGTAGCAAAATCAATTGATGAAGTACAAGAAAAATATATGTTTTTTCAGACCAGCATAGGACCTATGACGATGACTGAAGAAGATTTACAAAAATCAGTCGAGGAAGAGAATGAAAATTATCGTAAAAAATATAAAAACCAAGCAAAACAAGAAATAATGGGTTTGGAATATTCTGGTTTTATGAAAGATTATAAAATTTCTGACGTTGATAATATTTATAATTGAGAAAAAGATAAATACGATGATCTCATTAAAAAATTAAATGATATTATAGAAAAAAATAAAGAAGCTTACAAAGAAATTGATACAGCTCAAATAAAAGATGTTGAAGGACTTTATGAAAAAGCTAGAAATGATGTTATTGCTGGTGTTTTTAAAAGTACTGAAAAAAAATTTAGAAATAAAAAATATGTTGAGAAAGGATACACTTTTAAAACATTATTTGAACATTATGATAATGAGCGATTAAAGAAGATTGAAAAAGAAAAAACAGGAACTGGAGTTAGAATATTTGCATCAGTTACTGAAATGATTGGCAGATTAATGTTATTGATATCATCAAAAGAAGCTGGAAATGTTGGTGCTGAAATTGATAATGAAATTATTGACATACTTGATAATTTGAGATCGGAAATTTTATTAACATCTGACGAATACGAAACTTTACATCGCGACTTAATCGCGGTGATTTAATTTTATAAAAAATATAATAATAAATGTCAGCAATATTATTACTAGACTCTAGCCAATCTGATAAAGATAGCGCAAATTTTTATGTAAAGTATATTCCGCCAATAGAACTAGATCGTGAAAAACAATATGAAATTGGACTAATTTCCTGCACTTGTTGGAATTCTATGGCTAATGTAAAAACTGGAATAAATGATGATTTTGAATTTATTTATACTAGTCGAGGTTTTTTCGCACGGAAATTAATTAAAATTCCACAAGGAGTCTACAACATAACTGATCTAAATAAAACAATAAAAGAACTAATAACAACAAAAGAACTAATAACAAAAAATGAAGGTGTAGCTGATAGTTTTGAGCTTACACCAAATTATAATACGTTACGAGCTAGAATAACAATAAAACCTGGTATAACAGTTGATTTTACCAATCCAAAAAGTATCGCACCACTGATAGGATTTCTTCATAAAAGTTATGCTGCTCCTCCTAATGAAACCAGAACGTATGACGGTGAAATGCCAGTAAATATAACTGATGTAAACGCAATATTAATAAATTGCTCTATTGCATCTGGATCTTATTCAGCTAAAGGTAGTAAAGGACAAACAATATACAGTTTTTCACCAGACGTTCCACCAGGTTCTCTTATGCAAATTAGTCCACGTCAAGTTATTTATTATCCGTTAAACGTTGAAAATCAAATAACAGAAGTAAATATGCAATTGACAGATCAGTCTGGACGACAACTGGATTTTAATAATGAAATTGTTACTTATTATTTACACTTACGCGAACAATAGTAAACATATTTTCTAAAAGATTTGGTAATAAAATTATACAACCTCAGATATAATGAAACAGAAAAAAGTTTATCGAAGAAAAATAGTAGGAGGATTTTTGGGAAATATATTTGCTAAAATTATAGAAAATGTTCCAGGAATAACTCATAAAGTTGCACCAATTGCACTTGACGCATCAAAAGCTTTTGCAACTGGAGCTGCATCTCCTGCTGGAACTGCTGTTGGAGAAAAAATAGCTGATAAAATAAAAAGCGGTGTACCGACAATAAAACAAGCTATTTCAGAAATCGCAACAACAAAAGAAACCCAACGCGCAATGATAACAACAACAAAAAAACTTTTATCACCGAAAGGAGAACAAATTATAAAAAAATTAATATCTAAAGCAACAACGCCAATCACTACATGATTGGCAATAATTTTGTATAACCTAATAAACAAAAAAATGTCTGTTAAAAATTATCTCGATTTAGCAGAAATTTATGACGAAGACGACACGGTAACAGAATTTGAATATATTGAATATCTCGATGAAAATTCTAACGAACCTAATACGGCTGGCGTCAGAACATTTAATACTCGAGACGATGACGTATTTCTGCTTCCTCATAAAGCAATGTTAGAAGTTCGTGGTCAGATTATGACAGTAGCTGTTCCACCTGCCGCAATTGCAGCTAATGCACAAATATCTCTTATAAATGACGGCTGGTGTTTATTTAAAAGTCACTTACAAGTTGCAAGTACAATCTTAAATACTATTTCGTTTTCCGATGATTACTCCAAATCAACTGCAACTAATATGATGTGGTTTAAAGATACTGGAAGTGGTGGTGCAGGTGCTGTTGCATCAGTTGAAATTTTATCAGGATTAGCACATATTTTAGTGGCTGGAGCTAATGCTGCTGCAGATGCTGCAACTGTAAGAGATTTTCTTATTGCTAATGCTAATGTTTTAGGTATAGTAGCACCAGGTGCAGCCGATCTTGCAGACGCTACAAGAGTTTCACTTAATGCTGTTTGTAATAATCTTGGCGAAAGTGAAGTAGACGGAGCTGCAGACGGCAATGTAATGTTAGAACATGTTAATAACATATTTGCTCATAACATGAGAAATTTACGTTACAATGAGGGTTATGCTAAGAGAAAGGCACTTGCAGCATTATCACGTCAAATTACAATGATGCTGCCACTAAGTACAATAGTTGGATTTTGTCGCGATTACAATAAAGTATTTCGTGGAGTTAAACATACGCTTATTTTAGATCGATCAGAACAAAATGATTGTTTATTTCGACTTGGCGGGGCTGATGTACAGTTTATCATAAACAAACTTGCGCTGTGGATGCCACGAATAACGCCGACAGTTTCAAAATCACTCGAATTAGATGATATTCTTAAAAACCGCACAAAGATTTATTTTCAGCAACATAAAATATATCAAACAGCAGTTCCAAATACCACAGACTACACATGGTGAGTCACAACAACGTCGACTGAACAAAAGCCACGGCAAATATTTGTTGTATTTCAGCGGCAAACGCGACGTGGTAACCAACAACAAAATAATGTAATATTTGATAATGCTGACGTTAGACGAATATGTGCTAGAATAAATTCAAAGCAATATCCGGAGCGAGCAATAGAATGTAATTTTGCAGATGACGCTAATAAAAATATTACTCGACCTTACATGTATCTTATGGACGCATTGCAAAAATACCAGGACGTTGGAGACGGATCTCAGATATCAGTAGAGGAATTTCGTACACTTTATCCGATATTTTATTTTGATGTTAGTAAACAAAATGAAAGAGATGTAATTTCAGCTGCTGATATTGAAATTACTTGGACACTCGGAGCAGTTCCAGCAGCGCAGTTGTACGTGTACGCGTTAGTGATCAGCGACAGAACTATTATGATTGACTTTATCGAAGGTAAAATGTCGGTACAAGTTTAATCTGTAACTTTAATAATAAGATGACAAAATATATTGTAAAAGAAATATATTTGACTGATGGTCAAGTTAAAAAATTAGCAGCTGCTGTTGCAAAGAAGAGGCAGGTTTCATTAAAGGTCAACCCTAACGCAGCTGTTTTAGGTACTTTAACAAAATTAATGTTAACCAAAAAACAAGTAAATAAATATAACCGAGGCAAACCTTTTGTTTTAAATTTAAGTGCTGCACAAATAACTGCAATGTCAAAACAACGTGGTTTCTTCGGTCAGGCACTATCTGTAATGGCCAGAACATTAATACCTAAAATTTTGCCAGTGTCAGGTACATTAGGATTATCAGCAGTGTCTGGAGCAGTATCTGGCGCAACGAAAAAGGCAGTTGAAGGTCATGGAATACAGAAAATTTTTGTCTAAAGATAAATATAATGCCCACACGAAAAACAGCAAAAAGAAAGGCAACGACGAAAAAAAAGACACGACCGAGGAGAAAAGGTGAATTTGTTCCAATAGCCCCGTTACTAACAGGATTGGCGGGAAGTCTATTGCCAGGTCTGTTAGGACGAGGACGAGGACTAATGTTGCCAGGAACAAAGAGATGAAGTCCACCGCGTTAAGTAACTTTGATATACTTGATAAACTGAAAAAAGTAAAAGATTTCCGTGGAGTTTATTCTAAAGATGAACTTATGACGATTCCATCGCCAGAGACGCTAGAAACGCCAGGTTCGTATGTTATAAATATACAAGATTTTAATGATGGATCTGTCACACATTGGGTAGCTGTTTTTGATAACAATTATTTTGACTCGTTCGGAATTCCACCAAGTGACGCAGTAAAAAAATATATGAGTAAAAAAAAAATAATAAATTATTCGTCTAATCAAATTCAACCAGTTGGAACTTCAGCTTGTGGATACTATTGCGTAATGTTCATTAAACAGATGACCGAAAATCCAGATTTTTTAAAGTTTATTTTGCAATCTGACAAACAACCTTCTCACGCTAATGATGAGATTGCAATTAATTTTCTCTAAACTCGTTGATATATAATGTCAACATATTGTCTTAAGTGTAAAACTAAAACAGAAAATAAAGATGAAAAAACAGAAAAAACAAAAAATAATAGAATAATGCTGAAAAGTATTTGTGCAATCTGTGGAAAAAGAAAAAGTACGTTTTTGCCAACAACAAAGTTGTCCGGAGCGGGTTGCCCTGACAGGGAGATTATTTTAGTAGATGATTAATAAATAATGACATGCGAGTGCGATTGTGATAGAAATTTATGTCTTGAGCAAAATAAAATTGTTACATATTGTCAGAAACGCAACAACTGAGAAATAATTGGAACAGGTATAGATATACATAAATTAATTGGCAAATTGCCGAAACCAAAAGGCGGTTGGACATTGCCAGGCCATAAATATACTGGACCTTATAATCCTCTTGATAAACAACTTGACGAAAACGATAATCCGCTGCCAGGACAAGAGCCTTACAATCAAGTTGACGCAATAGCAATGCGCCATGATATATGCTACAGAGACATTGAGCTTCCAGACAACGAACAAAATAAACACAGCTGCGATAAAGTAATGTTAGACGAACTTCGTGATATGAAACCTGTAAATATGCGAGAACGTGTTGACCGAAGGCTGGTTCAGGGTTTTATTGGAGCAAAACATAAATTAGGTCTCGGAAAAAAAGAATTATATGATGATCTTGCCTCATAGCTACACAAACCTAAAAAAAGAAGTTTCCGTGAGGCAAAGTTGTTGCAAATGCCGTTGATGATATCTGGCGATAGATTTAGTTGATGTCTCAAATCTTGCTCAGTTAAACGTTGGCGCTGATGGCGCTCCAAAGAGATATCTTTTTAATGTTGTAGATGTTTTTAGCAAATACGCGTTTAGTGTACCCGTTTCGGATAAAACAGGGACATCGATGACTGATGCATTAAAACAAATTATTGTTAACACAGAAAGAAAACCAAATAGAATATGGACTGATCATGGAGCAGAATTTTTTAATAAAAAATTCGAATAGTTTTTAGAGCAAAATAACATTAAAAAATATGTCACAGGAAATGAGGGAAAAAGCGTCATCGTTGAAAGATTTAATCGCACGCTCAACGAAAAAATCCACAAGTATTTGACAGCTAGAAATACGAGTAAATATATTGACAACTTACAAAAAATTGTTGACGAGTATAATAACACGAAACACAGATCCCTAAAAATGTCGCCAAACGACGCGATTGCAAATCCAATATTAGCAAACGAAAATGGGTACCGCATGCATAAATTTAAAGTTGGTGAGAAAGTTAGAATTTCTCTGATGAAAAAAACATTTGAGAAAGGATATACTCATTATTGGAGCGAAGAAGTATTTGTTGTTGATAAAGTACTTTTAACAATACCAGTTACATACTCGTTAAAAGATTTATTAGGTGAACCTATAACTGGCAGTTTTTACGAGCAAGAACTTCAGAAAACAGAACAAGATATATTTGTTGTTGAAAAAGTTATTTAAAAGCGCGGCAACAAAAGTTTAGTCAAATGGCGTGGATATGGCGATAAATTTAATAACTGGGTACCAACTAAGTCGATCGAATAATATTATTATAAATTTCTTCGTATTTTATTAGTACGGATTTACATTTTACTGGTTTAAATAAAGAAATTAAATGTAATTTTCTTGCATCAGCAACTGGGATTAAATTAAATATTTTAACAAAAATAAAATCGTATTTTATATTTCTTTGTTGTCCAGTTATTTTTACGTTTAAAAAAGGTTTTATAAATTGCCAAAATATTTGATGCTCTGTGATAGTAAAACTAAATTTTATTATATTTTTAGCAATATGGTACTTAACATCATATCGCCCAGTTGTTGGTCTGCTTAAATTTTTTTTTACTAACAACAACATCGTCTTCTTCTTCATCATAGTTATGTAAAATATCTTTTTCAGTATAACCAGCAAATCTGTCATTAGTAATATTTTCTAATGTAAAATTTGAAACTGAAACAAAATCTCCCTAATATAGTTCAGCCAGTCTCTCAATTAAGTTCATTATTTTAATAAATCTTTTGTCTAATTAATAAATAATAAGATGTTCGGAGAAATAAAATATCATCAAAGAGTTAATATACTAAATCACAAAGAATTAGCTGAGGCAATTCGAAATTGTTTGTTGGGAAACAGTTTTTATTTTATTGATGTTATTATAACATTAGGCGAATCTGAAAATTTTTTATTAACAGTAGCAGAAAAAATAAAACTTGATATAAATAAAATGATGACATTGCGATTTAATCGCGATGATATTATGGAATTTAGTCATAACTGTCTTACTCGAAGTGATCTAGAAAATATCATTAGTTATCGTATTTAAAACTAAATCTGTCAAATGTCAACATTGACGTTGCTGATTTAGTTACATTATCAGCTACTCCTTTCACTGCACGTGAATTAATTTTATGATATTTTGCAGCAGCTGTTACTGATCTAAATTTTATTTTTTCTCCAGTTTCTAAATTTATTGAAACAACTGATCTTTTTGTATTTTTAAAATTAGAACCGTCAGAACCGGCTCCACGTCTTGTGTTTTCTTTTGGCGTAACCAAATCTAAATTTTCCAAACGATTATCTCTGTTAATACCATTTTTATGATCAATAACTAAACTATTAGGTATTAATCCGTTAAAAGTTTCAAAGACAAAACGGTGTGCTCTATAAACAACAAAATCAGTTTTAGTTCCACGTACATTAACATTAAGATATCCGTTATTTTGTAAACTTCCAACAACTTTTTTGGTTTTTATATGTCTAATAATTCCTCGATCATTTGCCTCATATAGATCAAATACTGGGTGAAGTTGAAATTCATTTTGCAATGCTAAATTTTCAATATTATCATCAGCAACTGCGCTATTTACTCGATAAACTCGTTGTCCTTCTGGAACATCGTCGCAAAACAAAGTATAAATAAAATCTTTTCTAAACATTTCAATTCTTTCTGTATCATCGCCTTTTACTGAAATTAATACACCAGCTGGTGTTGATATGCCAACAGATTTTTTAGATTCTATATTAATAACAGAACCTAACATATTTGCTGCATATAAATTGTATTTTGCATGTACATGATAAAATTCTAGCTCTTCTGCCGTCAATCTCAGATATCTCAAAATTTCTGTCATTATCTTATAAGGATTTCATATCTCTAATCAAAAAAAAAATCAATTAAATATAAAATATTACTATATATATAATGTTAAAATTGCGAGATACTGCTAAAAAGATCATCATCAAATCTGAAAAAATTGCTTCAGCATTTTTAGGTTATGATAATAGTTACAAACTTGATGATCAAAATATTTTAGCAAATTTCAATTCCATAAGTTTATTTCATCTTTTGCAACCAGTTATAACTCAAGAACTTGCGGCTCATAAAAGTATCAAACTTATAGTCCAATATCATACGATTTTATCAAAGTTACATGCAGTTGAAGATGTCCTTGATGTAATTTTTGAAAGAAAAAGTTTTGACAGCGAAATTTCAGAACCATATCTAACAGCTAAATCAAGAAAAATATTAACTGGAACAAACATTGCCATGGTCGCCAATGAAATACATCAAGAAAAAAACAACAAATTCGAAGAATTTACTTCATCTGGGTCAGGTTGGAAATTTGAAATGATAAAAGAAGTTTTATTTCACACAGCAAAATATAACGTGCTTCGCGGTAGTTTGTACGTCGATCTCCCTCAAAAAATTAAAAGCAAAAAATGCTGCATAAATGTCAGAAACAATGATAACAGATGTTTTCAATGGTCAATTTTATCTGCAAAACATTCTCAGTGTGATCACCCCGGCAGAATTGAAAAGTATTTGCCATACAAAGACGAACTAAATTTTAATGGCATTGACTTTCCAGTAGCAGAAAATCATATACCAAAGTTTGAAAAACAAAACAGTATCTCAGTAAATGTTTTCGGACTAGATAAGCGAGAAAACGTTTACCCGAGATATATCTCAGAAAATGCTACACAAGATACAATAAATTTATTTTTTTATCAGTGACATTATTGTTGGATAAAAAACTTTAACGGCCTAGCTGGCAGAGAGTATAGTAAAAATAAAAATAAAAAATATTTCTGTTATAGATGTCTGCAGGGTTTTTCTGGCGATGGAATACTGCAAGAGCATCTCAAATACTGTGTCAACGTTCAAAGAATAACTATGCCTAGCGAAAAAGAAAAAATATTAAAATTTAAAAATTATGATCATAAACTAAATATTCCTTTTGTTATTTACGCTGATTTGGAGTGTCTACTCGTTCCTGTGGTTGGAGCAGAAAATAATCCAAATAAATCAAGTACTAGAAAAATACAACAACATATTCCTTGTGGAGTGGCTTATAAAGTAGTTTGTTGCGCTAACGATAAATTTTCAACTCCGATAAAGTTATATAGAGGTGAAAATCCTGCCGTATGGCTATTAAAAAATTTATAGACGAAGTTAATAAAATTTCTAACAGATTATTTAAAACAGCTCCGATGAAAATAACGTCTAAACAACAACTCGATTTCGATGAAGCAGTTAATTGTCATATTTGTGAAAAGTTGCTGGTACACTCCAACGGAGTCCGTGATAAGGTGCGAGATCATTGTCATTTGACCGGCCAATATCGTGGAGCAGCTCATAACAGCTGTAATTTAAAATTTCATGCTCCAGATTTTATTCCTGTAGTTTTACATAACTTTCGTGGCTATGACAGTCATATCATTGTAGAAACTTTTGGTGATGAAAATATTAAAGCTAAACTAAAATTAAATAACGTAATAAAATGTATTCTAAATAATTTTGAAAACTATATGTCGGTGACGCTCGGTAAATTACGTTTTATTGACAGTCTGCAATTTATGGCAGCATAATTAGATGAGCTTGTAAAAGGTTGCAATAGTTTCGCTAACCTAAAAAGTTGCTTTGGTGAAAACTATATCAATTTGACCAAAAAAAAGGTATCTTTCCTTACGAGTATCTCGATGATTGGAGCAGATTTGATGAAACTTCTCTTCCTGGTAAAGATAAATTTTACTCGCAACTCAAAAATGAAAATATCACAGATGACGGATACAAATAAGCACAAGATATCTGGAATAAATTTAGTTGTAAAACATTTGGTGATTATCATGATTTATATTTAAAAACAGATGTATTATTACTAGCAGATGTTTTTGAGAGTTTTCGTCGAGTAAGCTACAGCAATTATGGACTAGATCCTTGTTGGTATTAATCTGCTCCAGGATTGTCTTGGGATGCTCTATTAAAAACAAGTAAGATAGAACTGGATCTCTTAACAGATGTTGATATGCTTAACTTTATTGAAAAAGGTATCAGAGGCGGAATTAGCGTTATAACAAAAAAAATATGCAGTAGCTAATAACAAATATCTGAAAAATTATGATAAAAATCTCCCATCTAATCATATTATTTATCTAGATTGTGTGAATTTGTATGGATATGCGATGTCAGAGCCAATGCCTTGCGGTGGGTTTCATTGGATAACTCCAGATTAATTTCTTAGAGAAACTGAAAAAGATTTACCTAGAAAAATTAATAATGATTTTTTCCGATATTTCATATTTTGTTGAAGTTGATCTAGATTATCCTAGTTCGTTACATGATCTACATAACGACTACCCGTTTTGTGCAGAGTCAATGATGATTGATTATAGTTATTATCGCCTGAACAACGAGCAACGACAACAGGAAAAAATTCGATTGTTAATAAGTTAGTTCCAAATTTGTTAAATAAAAGAAATTACGTTATGCATTACAAAAATTTAAAACAAGCAGTAGATGCTGGACTAATTCTTAGAAAAGTCCATCGCGTGCTAAAGTTTAATCAGTCGAGGTGGATGGCAAATAATATTGATTTAAATACGAAACGTCGTGCTGTGGCTAAAACAGAATTTGAGAAGAACTTTTTCAAGTTAATGAACAACTCGGTGTTTGGTAAGACAATGGAAAATATTCGAAAAAGAGTTTCGATAGAAATTGTTAATGACATAAATCGCAGAAATAAATTAGTTAACGATGATGGTTTTGTTAGTATGAAAATATTTAATGAAAATCTTTTTGCAATACAACGACGAAAGACAAATTTAAAGTTAAATAAACCGATTTATGTTGGTTCAGCTGTACTTGATATATCAAAGTAGCTGATGTACGTTTTTCACTATAATTTTACCAAAAAGCAGTGGCCACATTCAGAGTTGCTATTTACTGATACAGATTCTCTAGTTTATAATATAAATTGTGAAGATGTCTATCAGGATATTTACAATAATAAAAATTTGTTCGATTTATCGGATTATCCAGCATGTAGTGGATTTCAAGATAATTCGAATAAGAAAGTTATTGGAAAAATGAAAGATGAATTTATGTTTATGCCAGTTAGGGAATTTGTCGGACTAAAACGTAAAATGTATGCTGTCATATTAGATGACAATAAACTTACAAAAAAAGCAAAAGGTATTCCTCGAGGATATGTAAAAAAGGTGATGAATTTTGACGATTTTAAAGCAGCGCTAAACAATAATGTCAGTTTTATCAAAACAAATGTTATCAGAACAAATCATCATAAACTTGAAACAGATACAATTATCAAACGTAGATTAAGTAATTTTGATGATAAAAGGTATTGCAGAGACGGAATTAATACACTAGCACTTGGACATTATGCAAGTAATTTTGTCTAAACATCAGAAATAATGTTCGAAAATTTAACATTAGTCGATGGAGTTAATAGCAAAATCAAAAAAATAATGGTTAATGACCAGCAATTATCATTTGAATTTAACGATGAAATTTCAGGTATTTGTTTTAGTAAATTTGACAGAATCAAACTCTCCCTTATCAAATCAGACGATAGCAAATATTTTAATTATCTCGAAAGTTTGCGAGACGAGCTTGCACTAAAATATGACAATTTTCATGATCCGATCAGCCAACAACAGTATACAAAAATTAATATAGACTTAGACCGGTCGAAGGTTTTTGTAAAGGTAGTAAGTATCTTCTCAGTAAGATAGCAATGAAAGAACTATTTGAATGTCGTCGAAAAGTAACCGGTAGAATTAAATTTTATTTGTATTATTATGACAATAAATCATACTTAATAGCGAATGTTGAAATATTGTTCATTGGTCAAGAAATATAACTCTGTATACCCTATCTGTTTTTAAAAGGGAGATAATACTGTTCCAGCTAAGTTTAAAATCTTTTGTAGTTATCAAACATAGCATATACTGTTTCGTATTTTTTCTTTTTTTGGGGGGGGCTAATGAAATGTATAGAGTTGTATCTAAAATCTAATAGCAATTTTAAGACCTAAATCCTTGGTGGCAGTTCTGTATTTACCGAAATGACTAGCAATTCCTCTTGCATAAATGTTAGTAGATAACATAGTTACTGTAGACTCTCGCTTATAAGTTAAGCCCAACTGCAAACTGCACAGACCTAAATATGCTGTCGTATAATGCACCAGCAGATCTTAGTCTGCGCAGTTTTGCTAGGAGTAATCAGTAAAACAAACAATATGAGCTCTGATCTGCAGGCGCATAATGCTATGGCAGATCTTTATCTTTTTGTCTGCAGTTTAGCCTCAACTTGTAAGCGAGTAAATATGCTATGATTTAAGTAAAAACCCATTATTGATTATTTCTCGCAGAGTCTGTTTGTAATGTATATATATATATATATATATATATACAGCGTCTGTGTAGTCATTCAGCCAACTCATTGACATTACTGATTAGTATCCTTGGCAACGGTCGATCTTATATACAGCCTGTGTATTCAGCCAACATTAGGATTTCATTTTTCTGTACAAACATATTTATATAGAATCAAAAATCATGTATTTCTCGATTTTTTTAAAATAACGTTTTCCAGAATCAGAAAATGTAATGCAAAATTTCGTGTTTTCAAAATCAGAAAAAGTAATGCTGTTTGGTAACTATATAATAATTTTTTTAACATATATATATATATATATATAAGGAAATCTGGTGGCCGATTGCTAACGCGTTGGATTCTCGTGCTCGAGGTTCTGAGTTCTATTCTCGTGACCGGCACATTGCCGGCGAGGGTGAAATTATGCCAAAATTATCTTATTTAGTGGGGGCTCCGCCACCCCTTCTACGTTTCAACAGAAATTTGCACACTCTCCACCATGTCACTTGGTGGGTGTGTTTTTTCACACTCCCCGTGTTGATTATGGGGGAGAGTGTGCAAATTTCTGTTGAACGTAGAGAAGGCCCGTTTGTATGTGTCTGTTCCTGTAAATATTACTGTAAATATATGTAAATACCTTACTGTAAATACGTTACTGTAAATATATGTAAATATGTTACTTTAAATATATGTAAATACGTTACTGTAAATACGTTATTGTAAATATAATTGCTGTAAATATGCTTGCTGTAAATACGCTACTGTAATTAAGATTCTGTGTTTTGTGCTGTCCGTAAGATAAGTTTATATGTAACCTCTGATCCTGCTAGGATGTCCTTTGGCAACCTAGGAGGTCAAATGGGGTTGTATAAAACTGTGCTGTCCTAGGATAAGTTAGTTAAGTTCTTAGAATTAAGTTAATATGTAACCTCTGATCCTGCTAGGATGTCTTTTGGCAACCTAGGGGGTCACATGGGGTTGTATAAAACTGTGCTGTCTGTTTCGTCTGATTTCGAATTTCCTCTGATCCTGCTAGGATGTCATTTGGCAACCTAGGGGGTCACATGGGGATTAATTCAAATGCCCCTGAACTTGCTAGGATGTTGTTTGGCAACCTATGAGTTCACATGGGGTTGTGCTGTGATTATATGTTTTGTAAAAATATTTTATTATTATGATTTAGAAATATTTTTTATTTTTACTGTTTGATTTATAGTAGTAATATCATTCATCAACCATGTTGTCAATAAATGTCATTGGGTCATCTGACCAACCTCATCTCTCCAAAATTTAGGGGGGTGAGGGTTCTGGTCTAGAATCCCCTTTGGGTTTCAAAATTTCATCATTTTCTGAGATAAAAATTTGGAGGAGGGTGGTTTTTTGAAGGAGAGGGGGTCTCTGAGGTGGTGAAAAAATGTTAGAATATATTTATTTTTGAGGGGGGTAAGGGTTTCTGGCCTAAAACCCTCTTTGGCATAAAAACTTCATATACACCTACTACTACTATTTCCATTTATATAAAAACTACAAGTATAAGTGTTGCGAACTCCCCCAGCTTTGTTGGGGTGGGTTGTATGGTTTTGGTTATCGTTATCTAGAGGGTGATCGCCGACGGTGTAATTTGCCCGGAACGAGTAAATATCAATATAAAGTGTGAAATTTATATATGGAATAGATAAAGATCTGAGCAGATATATAGAACAGAATGACACGAGCCTCCCTACATGTACAAACCATACAATTTAATCAACAATTCATAAACAATAAAATTCATAAACAATTTTGATAATGCATTACATTAGAAAGATACACTTTTAATTTAAGTTATTGAACGAATTTCAAATACAAATATGTTTATACGAATAGCCGGTCTGTTAAGCGATAGAATTAATTCATCATCGATCGAGTGAAAAGATCGAAAACACATCCTTGTACAGATTCATAACCTGATGGTTCTGGTTCAGTCCAAATTCACTGCGACTGTTCTTTGACTTCCTTGTGCCTGTAAGTCTGGGTCCTTTCCACTTTTCCCTTTTCCCAAATTCTCAGGTGTCCCGCCTCTTTCGGCTTCCAACTTTGTGTGGTCACTTTGGTTTTGTAAGTAAGTGATACGCCAGTGGTACGTCACGTAGATACGTCAGTGGCACGACACGTAAAGCTATCACACCTTGCAAAAGTAAACAAAGTGGCAACCTGAGTATTCTGTTAGGTGCCCTACTAGGAGGAGATCATTACTTTCTCCTCTCGTTAATGTCAGATAAGTTCTATCGGAATTCAAACAGATACCACAGCCATCTGGTCTAACTAAACACGGCAGACCATAAACAAACCTAGTTTCCTAAGTTTAATGTACTCCCTAACGGTTATTTACAGTAACATCACCCCGAGACATCAGTTCCGATCCCGACTTAATTACACAAATGAATGAATGAAATTCCAGAGCGAATACACACATTCAAGTCTCTAGTATATATGAAACCTAACTACATGGATTAACAACATTAATTTCACATGGTTTAACAACGTTAATTTTCGTCAATATGCACTCAAGTCTTTATCATATATGACATTATCTAAATCGGAGAATTTTACACGAATTCTCGAAACTCATATCACTAAAGTAAGGTATGAAATTCTAGATACATATTTACCTATAACAAACGAGACAATACGTTCAAACGATTCATCAAACTTATATAAAGAATATCAGTGTACGGATTCATATAGATGAACTCGCACAGTTGCATTCATATTAAGAAAGTTGATCTACCAATCTAACCAAATAAATCATGCAAATATAAGCAAATAAATCAAACAAATCATCATATGGATATCAAGAAATTACGTGAGATTGACGCAAAATACCTTGTGTCTTCAAGCTTTTACCGCTAGAATTGAGTTCGTCGATTTTTCCAGACATCCAATCCCTTGGATCCTAATTACGAGTGAATATCTTCTAATTCAGCTCGAGCCTTCCACCTTGTTCTTTCTCTCGCAGAAGAAGTGTAGTCTGATTTAAAAGTGTTGCGATACGCATATTAAACCGAGAGTTTCCAAGTGGAATCACGCCCCCTTTATACAACATAACCAATCCAAATTATAGTTGAGGCGCTAAAAAATGTAGTCCGTCTGCCAAACTGGATTACCAAATACCTATCGTTGGGAAGTTTCAGAATTGACAGTTTCGATACAGATCGGAGGTTAACCCCTATCCCTTTTCAGTTAAATAAACGAAGTTTCAATTAAGAACCACTACTCACATGACAGTGACATTACCAATCAGTGCGTTTCGGCGATTTAAACACGCGTCAGTCCCCATAAATCTAATTAATCGTTCACCTGTCCAACTTAATGTGTTCTTCATAGATCGACAGAAATTTGCATCCTTACAGTAAGAATAAGATAAAAAAATCTCAAATTGGTAATGATTTAATATTGAATTTATGAAACTCGTTAAAATAGTATCCAGCTTTTGCTGGCCAAGGCTCGCAAAACTGGTAATTTTAAACTCGTTTTCATAAATTAAATACATGTATTAAATCATTACCCATTTGAGAGCCTCTATATCTGTGCAATAACACCTCATGACGTCGTCATAACGTTATGCAACGGCAAGGCGTAATGATCGAGGCGTCCGAGTGTGTTTCAAAGTTATATTTCAGAGTTATTTCACCAAGACTGGATTTCTCAATTCAAACTCTCAAAAGTTGTTTTTTTTAGTGGCTGACCCAAAGATATCCTTTCCTTGCAGGGCTGAGGGTAACAAATAGTGAATGGGAGGGGAGGCCCGTGAGACGGAACCTCAAGTAGGAGCTTAGAGGGTGAAGCCCATTGAAACTCCTGTATTTTTATTTTCACGCGTTTTGCAGCGGCGTAAATTTAAGCATTTCACTGTAAAAAAAAAAAATAAAAAAAAAACCTACTCCAGTAAACCTTCCAATAGTTTTGTGCTCATCTTTCTGTCTTGCTGTGGAGGGGTGGTGCAGACTGCACTCCGATCCATGTGGTTTACATGTTTGATGGAGAAGCGCTCTTGCATAAACAGCTCCACCTAAACTTAAGGGATGATGTAATGTACTTTTAGATTGGTTGACGCAGTATTCCGTAGTTACAGTGCAAACAGCGCCGACAAATCAGCAGATCCAATGATCGTAAACTTTTCAAAGTATATTCATCTGTGTATATATATATATATATATATATATATATATATATATATATATATATATATATATATATATATGTGTGTGTGTGTGTGTGTGTGTGTGTGTGTGTGTGTGTGTGTGTACTGTTGCAGAGTTAACGATCATTGGCTCTCCGAAAATATATTACAGATCGCCCAATTCCAATACAGTATGGAAAACATACCACATTTCTCCCAATTCCAACACATTATGGTAAACATAGCACAGTTGCCAAGTTCCAAAACACTATGGGAAACATACTAAAGTTCTTCCACTTCCAACATGAGTTCGAACCCCGGCCATGTTATACCAAAGACTTATAAAAATGGTACTAACAGCTTCCTCGCTTCGCGCTCTGCATTAAGAGGCTAGTGTTAGGACTGGTCGGCCTGGTGTCAAGATAACAAGACTGGGACATAATGCTACATTATGCTACATCACTATAAACTGTCACACTGCAGATATCGCAGCAATATGACTCAAATTTGTTAAAGCTAATGTACTTTAAAAACCGAAAACACACACACACACACACACACACACACTGTTATTTGGGGTTGTGTGCTGATACAGTGTGATATACATATTACAAGCCAACAACTGTATCTTCAGTAAGATGTGACCTTGAGGTAGAAACAAACAACATGTTTAATGAGATTTGATTGTTATCCCATGTTTTTGTCTACATTGGAGACTCGTATGTATCACGTTTCGATGTTATCAAATACTAAAGTTATTTTGAGACACGTCCTCACAAAATCTATGATGTAAAGACAATGTACGCCAGTTAGTTTAGACAGCAGTGAGAGCTATTATTTAAAACAAGAAAACCAGAACAACCAAGGCTTGATGGAACGGTAATCAAACCAATATTCATAAGTATGATGCGTCTAGCTTGATTTGCCTCTGCGTAGGCTCTTCAGAAAACAAAGAAACTTGGTTGATGTGACCTAATTTTGGGGATGTGAATATTAGCAACTGAACTGATTGCACTTATTATATTTTCCGACTGAATGCAACAATGTCAAAGAAATGGTGCCAGCGCAAATAAAATGTAACATAAGAAGCGAGAAAAGGATGTCACTGCAATCTACTTTGCAAGTCTTGACTATTGTTCTACACCAAAATATCCACAAAGATTCAAAAGACGATAAGTTCAAGAGAAATGTAGCTGAACGTCAAAATATAACATGACGTCTGCGCCAACGATAACAACATCAACGCGTTGGAAAAGTTGCCACCAGAAATGTGATACCATTGTCTTGTCCGAATTTCAGCGGACAGACAAAAATAGGTTTCGTATCTTAGGATCCCTTGGATAGTTTTGAAGTCTGAACCCACTCACATCTTCCCTAACTTCTAAAGTAGAGGACATGAGCTTTAAAAAAAAAACCAAAAAAAAAAACCATGATCCTTGTGTTTATTAATTCACACAGGAACTAAATCTGCAGTTTGGATGCCATGTACATAGGCTTGAAAATCGACCGGTTTGTTTGGTGACTGCCTGTCACAAACTAGCATTGGAGATCAAATGCGTGACTAATACTGCAAATGAACAGCCATTTTAGTTTATGTATTTGTGTGCGTCTGCTACAGCAGTAAATATCACAAAATCGAAATGGTTAATGGGGTGATTAGAAGTATGCCAATTTGTTATAATTCATGTGAACTGTAATTATACACATGGCCATTACTGATTGTTTGAGCCGCATTGTCACAGGAAAATATTCAAAATAATGAACGCAAAAAAAGCAGGGCCAGGGGTAGTGTTGGTTCAGTGAAAAGTCATCAGTCGTACAATGAATTAAACTGGGCACCTTAATTTCCGCAAAAATAAGATTAGTTTTTTTTAAATGTACCTTTAATATATAATTATTCTCATTTTTCTGTAACCTATTCTTAACCCAATGAAAATTCACAACAAAAACAATATTGTCCAGTGAGACCATAAACCCCAAATGCCGCCATTTTTCATAAATTCGCCATTATTTAATCTAACTAAAGTATGAAAGAAAAGACATTGTTTTAAAAAAAAAAATATCTGATATTAACCATTCTTTAAATAATGAAGATGGTAGGTTTAAACGACGTTCAAATACTCAGTTTAGAATTAAAAGGTGCCACCTCTTAATTCAATCGAGGAAGTTGTTCGTAATTCCGTTCTTTTCGGGAGTGCTCCAAAAGTAACGACGTCAAACATTCGATAAATTGTGCCAGTGACTAATCAAATCACAACATTCGTATATGGTGAACAAATGTATTCGACAATGATGAAAGGAGAGGTAGGACCGCTTTTTTAAGCGGATCATAAACGATAAGCTTGACCTTTTTCTTTCATTTCCTATACAATAAATTTATAACATTTATATTTGGATTATAGTAATCTAGAATAATATTACATAAGGATCAACATAGCGGGTTGTTGCCATTTGCTTGCAACGGTGACATCATCAAATCTTGTGTTCCAGCTTT
The DNA here is from genome assembly GCA_016617855.1 of Megalonaias nervosa. Classification (NCBI taxonomy): domain Eukaryota; kingdom Metazoa; phylum Mollusca; class Bivalvia; order Unionida; family Unionidae; genus Megalonaias; species Megalonaias nervosa. The sequence goes on from JAECUM010009003.1 coordinate 96,248, forward strand.
CGACTGAAATCGTTTGACCCACGTATTTTTCCAATCAACATCATATAAATTCACATGCATGTGCAAAATGCCTGCATTTCTTAGCTCGAGGGAGAAATTAAATGGCTCATAATTCGATGAAACATTGGTATTATCTAGTTTTAAAGGCAAAAACGATGTTTCGGACTCAAGATTCAGTATTATTCAACTGATTTGATATATAGGACTTTTGCACGTACCGGCGGCATGTGGGCTTTAAGCAAATAGCAACGTACAAGCTTATATAGAAGTGGTTAAATATAGTTCACGGGAGATAACTCTGTAATAATACACCTGGTCGAGTCCATCTTTTATGTCAACAGAGAACAGGTGTTGTTTATTCTTGTTTTAAATAAATAAATTAATGTAATAAATATCAGGCAATTAATTCAAAATGTATTATCGCTGATGAGTTGATGCAAATGGATAGGTGAGGTGCCTGGAGTCTGACGTCTACAATAATTTAATAATTTCCAATTAAAACTTGTTACTTTGAGGAAATAGATACACCCGACTTCCCCCTTGCTTGGACCATATCATAGTGTCTAAAATTTACATGACCACGCTGCATATTTTCGTTCGTTTTTGCCTGTTGTGGGCTTAACGCCATTTTCCAGCACATGATAGGCTATACAAGGTGGAGACAAAAACCCGGAAGAACCGCCGACCCTCTGCAAGCCACAAGGGCTCGTTACAAAGAAAATTAGGAGTATCCGTCAACGAATCGAGGGCTGAGCGGTTCAAACCTACCCCTACCCACCTACCCCGACCCATCCAGCCTCTTTTCACTGACGGATACTCTTAATTTTCGTTGTAAAGAGCCCCTTTGCCGGAAGTTACTGACAAACCTCTTCGCCTACCCATGTTGTTCAAGCCCGAGACACGAAACGACGCGGACGGAGGTGAGAGGTCACTGATCTGTAAAGGCGAACGCATGCGTGTGTGTGTGTATGTGATTTGGATTTTTAACGTAGCTTTAACAATTTTTCAGTCATATCGCTACAATGTCTGCAGTGTAGCAGTTTATAATGATGTCTAGCACTGGGGCAACATGCCGCAGACATATAGATTGATGTCCCACCCAGTCACATTATCCTGACACCAGGCCGACCAGTCCTAACACTAACCGCTTAATGCTGAGCACCAAGCGAAGCAGCTGTTAGTAACATTTTGTAAGTCTTTGGTATGACTCGGCCGGGGATTGAACCCACGACCTCCAGCATCCGAGGCGGACGCTCTAACCACTAGGCCACCGGAGCGGGCGAACGCCTTAGATATATCGGCCGCCTCGGGCCCCGCGATATCGTTGGAGTTCTGGTTCAGTCTGAGAAACTCTGCATACGCAAATAGATGCAGATTTCTGGATCCCGAATTACAGGGCATAATGACATTGTTTCAAACGAACATTTAATACTCGTGATATGTTTACAAGCATTAAATTACACGACTCCGGGCAACAGTGTCTGAAAACCGAACTGACTGCAAAACCAAATTTAAATGTGAATGCAATTAAATAATTATTTCTCAGCAGAAAGCAATCCATTTGGAGTGACATGACACTGCATAAAAAGATGTCTGAGAAAAACGGCTAAAAACAAAACCCATCCTATGTGTTGACAACGGATCGACAGACGGTGAAGCTGCAGTTATTTTGCGATCAAGCCAAAGAAAATAGTCTTTTCATAAAGAAGTACCATATTTTATCATATTTCATTCATTCTGAATCAACATCTTTACAAATAAAACACAAACTATGTAGTAGTATTCACAAGACTTCATACAAAGCATTTTCAAAGAAAATAAACAGTAACAACCACATCTTGTTTAAAAAAATATTAATGTTAAGAAAATGTCGCATGTTAGGTACTAAGATTGCTTTCCCGGCAAATCCAGCTAAAACAATGATCACTGTAGTGAAAGAAATCGAACTTAATTAGCTGGTTTTATCAATATTTATTATGATAATATAAAGTATATGGCCTTTCTGTGTGTTGTTAATGTATGTTAATGACTACTAATTCATAAAATGTTCATTCTTCTTTCTTTGCAACAATAATGCAAAATGTGCTTGATTGTCTGCCACATGCAAAGAAAGGCAATATTTAAGTGATTATAAAATAAAATGTAGATGAAAAAGTCGAAGATCAACTGGTTGAAAACAAAACGAACAACACACCGCTTGCAAAATCCATTCTAATGGTGTAACTGATAACAGGTCATGTAAATAACGTACATGAACGACGGTAACCAAACTGTGTAAGAATTGGGCAAGTAGTTTTTAAAATAATGGTACTATCAACGTGTGCACTAGAAAGCCATATTGTAAACGGGTAATAATTAATTAATTAATTAACCAAGGAGCTGAAAACAATGGTGACTTGATGCAATACCACTTTACATAGCATCAGCAGTAAAAACAGAACTCCAGGTCCATTTTCTCTAAATCAAAATTTTCTTTTCTTTATATGTTACTCAAGAATTAATATTAATATGTGGCATAATATTTGAGGAATTAATGTGGTGATTTCTCTTTCAAAGCATTTTCTACTATTATTTCAAATATTTCCATTGGTATAAAATATCCATCGGAGATAGTAATTGTAGGGTCTAATAATTTACCTACATTTCAGTTGCTTCCCTTAACATAAAATTTACCTGCATGACCTGTAGATCGGTCTTCTGTTTTAATGCTAATTTTAACAAGACCATTTATTGCAATTAATGATAATATTATTACCAGTACAAATAACATCTAATAAAAGAGAATGCACACACTGTTAGAGACATGGGGGCTTTGAAATACCTTACACTCAAAAAGACACAAATAACCTAGTGACCTAAAATTCTAATCTGCACATATGCTAATAAACATTCTTTCTAAAATTCACTAAGGTGAAAAATAAAATTAATAATGACAATACCAGAAACTGCTAAAACAGCACAAAAATCTCATATAGCTTCTACATTTTACATGTAAATGTGTTAATATGCCATTTGTTTCAGTTTTCTGTATAAAAGATTCAGGTTGTACAGACTGATTCAGACAGACACAGAAAGCATGAAAACAAGATGCTCCCTTCTGCCATCATGGTGGGATATGAATGTCAATGGTCAACATACTGCAAGAATGTCACGTTGTGCAATGACTAATGACAATACTGCTGCAAACTGAAAATAAAAAGGAGAGTAACTCTATTTAAGAAATGCATAATACACCCCTCCCCCAAGCTGCACATACACTGTATCAGAGGAAAGAACCTTTGACCCTAAAGGTGTTTACTGGAAATACTAGAGTGTGCTTGTGCGAGTACATGTATACAGGATGAACAGACCTGGGATCAAAAGCATCCTACTCCAAACCCACCCCCCAACCCCTATTAGAACCCACCCAGACACTTGTTCAAAAGAGCAGGAATGTAAAGGGAGAAAGGGAAGTAAGTGATGATGTTTATTTTCCAAATATGAAATGAACAAGGTAAATGGTTTGTTAATTGTCCAAAGAAATGCAGAGAAATGCACAGACAGACATATACATACATGCAATTTAATAATAATGCATTGATGGGATTGACACTACTGCTAGAAAACAATTTCCATGAATTCAAGACAAGAACATTTCTTTTTTTTAACAGCTGGGTGCTGAAACCATCTGAAAATCTTAAGCAACAAGATTTCTAAATTAAACACCATGGCAGCCATAACAGATACAAGATCAGCAGGGCCGTAGAGAGCGATCACAGGCCCTGGGGTAAGAAGCACCCAGGTCTCTCTAAGTTCTTGTTCAAACAAAATTTTTCTTTATAAAATTAAAAAGTGTTGTTCATCCCGGGCCCCGAGGATATATCCCCAGTTGCTCCCCCCCCTTGTCGGCCCTGGAGATCAGCACTATTTTCATTTAGGACAAACCAGACACTATTAGAAGATTTTGGTGAAAACATCAAAAGTTTATATGATTAGTGACCTGATTTTTAATATATGTTCATTGTGGTAGCTACATTTAAGTCAAAATCATCTGGTGAAAACCCTATGCCAATATGACATTCCATTCAGTAGATGTGATGATAAGAATTTCCAAGATGACCGCCATGGTGATCATATGGCCATCATATCAGCACCCTTTTCATTTAGGACCAACTAAACAGGTCTAGAATAAAAAGCATCTAATCCCAAACCCCCCATAGACATCAGGTCTATGACCAGCAAAACTAAAAATAATACACTCATACAAAAAAATAAACAACAGTAACAAACTTTCCTTTGCTTCGCAAGAAGCCTGTAAAATATGCTAAATTTGACCAACAAGTTTTATAAGGACAGCACTTAACGTGATTGCAACAGTCATTTGAATTTCCTTGCTGACAACAATAAAAGCTACACATTTTAAAGAACACTGACAACACAAGATTAAAAGAAAAACATTTTACATCCTTTCAAACAAAATACCATATGGCACAAATTAGTCCTTTGATTGTATAATACTTTTGATTACTATTTGATTTCTACATTGAATTTTAAGCAAGAAAAGTTGTTGCTTGCAAGTTATTAAAGTTGAACTTATTCCAACCACACATTATTACATTCTTTTTTCTGCTGACAAAAAAAAAACATTGTGTAAAATAAAGTAAGCCCATTTTAATGCAAATGTTTATCTGCAAGTCTTTGTTTCCACTGTTTAAACTGAACCAAGAAGTTTGTGGCAGACTAAACAAATGCAGAAATACATGGACTCTGCATATTCAAATTCCAATTGACACCACTAATGTCAAATACTATACTGACATGAACTGTACGTCTTTCCCAGAGTTCTCTGGGATGATGAAGTTCACATAAGAATATGCAGATGTTTCATTCTGGATGCATGAAAATTCCAACAGTCCTCAGTACACAAGTTTTTGTCAGTGAACATTACTTTTATTTGATCTGTTTCTAAAAAGCGAGTTATCAATCGTTTACTGGTTATTAAGCAAATTTCAGGTTACTGTAAATGGATTAGGTCAAGCTGCATAGATCTTAGCAGAAAAGGAGATTAAGGTAGGTGCTAATCAATTGCTAGTGCTGCATGATCATTAATCTTATCACCAATTACACATGCTCGTGTTTCTTCATCTTCATTTGATATGAAAATCACTCAGTACACTTACAGTCCATGGCATTTTCAATCCTTTTATGATGTTTGAAGTACTTACAGTTTATAGTATACCATATTTAGAAAAAGAGCTACAAGATTCTGAGACTTAAATTGTTTGTTGGAGGGATATGAACTTCAATGTCTCTGTGTAATGTACAGATATACTTTCACTTTCAAGTCATTATCAGGGTATAGATAAACCAGATTCTTGTTGAACTGGCCAACTAGAATTAATGACATCCGGTGTTGTTGAAGAAAACAGAATATCAAAGCGACTGAGAGACTCATGGAATTAATGGTATAGGGACTGCAAAATGAGAAACAATGGAACATAATTAGCGCTCATACTTTTACTATACATGTAATACTAAATACTTTGCAATCAATGAACATTAGCAATCTGATGATGATTTTATATATATATATATATATATATATATATATATATATATATATATATATATATATATTGTACATTTAAGTATCAAGACACCTATCTGTTTCTGATGCGACTCGACAGCAAGGATAAGTTCTCTGTGATTATCTGTTGCTTTCTTTATAATCAACATGTTCCCTGTTTGCATGTAAGAAGGTCTTAGCCCGTGTGTGATTGTTATTAGAAATTTATCTCCCTTGAGCTAAAGGCATCTGGAATCCTAGCATATCGTGTGACAAGCTCTTGACAGAGTAATACTAAAGGAAATACAAACTTAATCTAAGATTTGTAACATTTTTAACACAGGGTCTAATAAGTACCACATGTCTTGACATTCATGGACCAAACTATAACAAAAAAAATATTGGAATATTGTCATCTTTATCCTTGGTTGTCAAAAATACATAGAAGCATAATTCTGGATTATACACATTCATTTACTAAGTTGGAAATGAAAATTATATACTACAGTACCTATGTAATTGAGCTAGATGTGTATGTAGGGTACTAAAACTGGAGTCCTGAAAAAGTTACCAGACATCATTATGCTAAAAATGATGGACCAGGTGGTCAAAACGGGAATGAGAAATTATTACCTTCAAGTGAATCAATTTTTACATTGAACTGTACTATAATAATATGGCAGCCAAACTGGATGTCAGAATAGCACTATTTCAATTCAGACAGACTAAACATCATAAGAAGTCTTTTACTGATTAAAAGCCCATGTCAATATGAACATCCATTCAGACAGAACAGTAACAAGATATCCAAAATGGCCACCATGGCAGTCATACTGGACATCAGACTGGTACCATTTTCATTTAAGACTCAACTAGACATAACAAGTAAACCCAATAATGATAGGACCATGCTTTGCGGAGTAACAGCAATAAAAATATTACCAAAACGGCTGTGAGGGTGATAATACCAGCTGTGATGGTGACCATACCGGTTGTGATGGTGACCATACTGGTTGTGATGGTGACCATACCGGCTGTGATGGTGACCAAAATGGCTGTGACGGTGACCAAAACGGCTGTGATGGTGACCAAAATGGCTGTGATGGTGACCATACCAGCTGTGATGGTGACCATACTGGATGTTCAAGAAGCAACATTTCCATTTCTTACCAACAATACCTTGGGATCAATGTGTCCATAAAATTTGGTTGCAACTCTCCCAGTAGTTTAAGAGTAGCAATAAAAAACTTGATGCTGGACAAAAATGCATGACATAAGCTCTTCCGGCCTATGACCAGTAGAGATAAAAAAATGTTTTCTTTATAATACTATATTTACAAAAGTTACAGCTACACAACCTTGTACAAAGAATATTACTCAATCAACAGACAGCAGTTTAATCCTTTAGAGGTTTCAAAGAATTATTCAAAAGAATAATATACATGTTTTCATTTGTTTCAATGTCCTCCCTCCTAGAGTGCTGTTTGCAATTCATGCTTACCTCATGGAGTTATTACTCTGACTCCTCTAAATATGCATAATAATAGTGTTTTTAATTCATTCTATCTGGATGTACATGTACGAAAGAAAGATGAAAAGGAAAGAAAAAATGTTTCTGTTAATTCCGGTAATTCAGCTATTCTGCAATAGATATGCTTGCAAAGTATTTCAAAGGATGGCATAACCAGATTTATATTTGCATATGATATCATGACACATACTGTATCAAAGACAATTACCAAGATAATACAAGGATACAACATGCTGGTAATACCAGCTCTGTTACCAACTAGTATAAAGTTTTCATTAAAAGGAAATTTGGCAAGCTTTAGTTTCTTTTTAATGATGAATTTATACATCTTGTGGTATATTTAAGATGCAATGTGAGTCTGTATGTGTATATGTGCTTGTGTGTTTGTATGTGTTTGTGTGTGTGTTTGTATGTTTGTATGTGTTTGTGTGTGTGTTTGTATGTGTTTTGTATATGTGTTTTGTATATGTGTTTGTATGTTTGTATGTGTTGGTGTGTGTGTTTGTATGTGTTTTGTATATGTGTTTGTATGTTTGTATGTGTTTGTGTGTGTGTTTGTATGTGTTTTGTATATGTGTTTGTATGTTTGTATGTGTTTGTGTGTGTGTTTGTATGTGTTTTGTATATGTGTTTGTATGTGTTTTGTATATGTGTTTGTATGTTTGTATGTGTTTGTGTGTGTGTTTGTATGTGTTTTGTATATGTGTTTGTATGTCTGTATGTGTTTGTGTGTGTGTTTGTATGTGTTTTGTATATGTGTTTGTATGTTTGTATGTGTTGGTGTGTGTGTGCATGTTTGTATGTGTGTTTGTATGTGTGCTTGTATGTGTGTTTGTATATGTTTGTATGTGTGCTTGTATGTTTGTGTATGTGTGTGTGTATGTGTGTTTATATGTGTGTATATCTATACAGACTGGTCTAAAATGTCTGCAAAATTAAATATATTGTCCAGTTCACCAACTCAAGACTCACAACAGCCAGTGGCATAGCAAGGCTGCACCATTTTTCATGTATAAACAGTCTAGTTAAGTTTACTGCCAGTAAATGTTTACAAAATCAGAAACCGTTACGTGAACATGCACATGGCAATTAGTAACAGAGGTGTCACTCTTTCCATCTGGAAGTATATTTCTATATCTCTGCTTAATAGAAATGTTTAAAAGTGTTTATCTGTTAACTGTTAACTGTTGTCTTAAAAATGGACAATTTTTATATTAAATACAGCACTGCTAGGAAAAGCCAAAGTTGATAAGGACTGGTTATACCACACATTACACAACATTACATATTAGGTTGAATCACAGATCTCTGTGACAACAAATTCTTTGGAAAACATGTTCCTTACCAGAACTTTCATGAAGTAGCATTTAATTTTACAGAAACACTGTTCAAAGCTTACAAGCCACTGCACAGCCTTTTAGTTTTGTTGATCCTACAAAAGCATCCTATTATATGCCTCCCAGCAAGTCTGGTTACATTACCAGGCACCATATCTGCTTACATTACCAGTCAGTCTGGTTACATTACCAGGCAGTATGTACATTTACATTATCAATTAACATTATGTAGCACAATAACGGGAAGATTCAAAATTGTCATACCTAAGTTGTCAAATATACTGTATTCAAAGTTGTCATACCTAAATTGTCAGATATATTCAAGGATGTTACACCTAAACTGTCAGCTATATTCAAGGATGTCATACCTAAATTGTCAGTTATATTTAAGGATGTTACACCTAAACTGTCAGTTATATTCAAGGATTTCAGACATAAATTGTCAGTTATATTCAAGAATATTACACCTAAATTGTCAGTTATATTCAAGAATGTTACACCTAATTTGTCAGATATATTCAAGGATGTTACACCTAAATTGTCAGTTATATTCCAGGATGTTACACCTAAATTGTCAGTTATATTCAAGGATGTTACACTCAAATTGTCAGATATATTCAAGGACGCTACACCTAAATTGTCAGATATATTCAAGGATGCTGCACTTAAATTGTCACATATATTCAAGGATGTTACACCTAAATTGTCAGATATATTCAAGAAGGATTTATCTTGCAAACTGAATTATGTTGTATTAAGAAAAAATGTTGAGCAAATATGCAATTTCATTGAGGTATGGTACATAAATTGTCACTGGCTTACATACAAATTGTAGTCAGCTGTAAGCCTAAGGTTAAGCTTGATGGAAAGGCTTACTTTCTAATCATTTTGATTAAATGGCATCATTTCATTTATTTCATACCATGTACACATTTAAAAATTTTGGCAAATATTACATAAGCAGTTGCTATGCCACTTACAGCAACTACTATGACTGCTATAAATAAAACAAACTAGTTTTCTTTTTTTTCCTACATTCACAGGTAATATTTTTAAATGAAGGCATAACCATCAGTATACAAAGATAAATATAGACCTTTTAGACTTTATAAAACATGAACCATTTCAAACTATGATATACAGTGCAACCTGCCTTCCTGGACACATACATATAATGAATACCTGTTCATGAAGGGAATGTTTATGGCTCCCTTGTAGTTTTAACATCATGTTTTTAATATAAAGGATGCAAAGGACCAATTCTTTGGTCCAATGAGTGTCCCATTAGGACGGAACTAACTGTGTGGTCCACTAAGTGTCCTATTTAGACAGGTTTCATTGTAACTTTTACACAACATATGTATTGTATATGCCGAGTTTAATGACACATCAGCATAATCTTCACTACTGGTATACAGCACCACATAAATTTAGGTATCCCTAAAATGGCATAAAAAACAAAGACAAATGCAAAGAGCATGAAATCCTCAACACCAGGTCCAAGTTTTTATATAAACCATTTTTTCAAGTGCACAAGGTTTCTCTGCTGGAACATCACAGAGCAAAACTGTCGACTCTTTTGACATGCAGAAGGGTGCATCAGGCCTACTCCACATCCCCAACTTGGGGATGGTGGGGAAACAATATATGTTAACATTCACAATTATACTAAAATATATAGTAGTAACAACTAATCCATTCAATCCTTATTCACTTTTCTTCTATTTACAATATCTTTTGAACAGAACAAAAAAAAAAAATAACCTGAACAATTATTCAATAAAAGCATGTACAGGTATGATGTGACAGTTTTTTTAAAAAATGGTCCCTTGTAATATATATCGGCAATGAAAGTTCATTCCCAGAAAAACAAACCTCTTCTCCAACATCAAGAATAAAACCCCTCTCTATGTGAAAGAACTGGTCCTGTAATCAGAGACCTATATCGCTCCCCAAAAAACAAACATCAAGAATAAAACTCCTGACTGTGTCAAAGAAATGGTCCTGAAGACAAGAACTCTCTGAGCATGTTAATCTTGTGCTCAAATTTTAAAAAAATCCAGGTGTTGTAGAACTTATCTCCAAATGAGATTTCAATTAGCAAAACTTCAACATTATCTTATATTTCACATACCTACAGAGACACAAGATTCTAGATATAGTTCATTCTAACATAACTGATATTAGATCTCAAAATCAGTCAACCTGGGAATAACCTGCATGGAAATGGAACTCTGACACCACACATTAATTCTGTAGATGAAGTCTTCTAGTTCTGTAGCACTTTTGGACATTTCACTCACAAGTAAAACTTTTCCTGAAGTTGAAAACTATAACACAATCATGAGATTTTGCAACAGCAAAGATTGATTGGTGAGGTTCATTGACTTGGATGGAAAAGGTTAAGCTGAAGCTTCTTAGTAAAAAAACTGGAAAGGGGTTCAGACATTTGTCATCTATATAGACCTAAAATAAAATACCCTTATTTGTTAATTGTTTGGGATGACTGATATTTTCTCACAAAAAAGTGTGACACTGTGTTTTAAATCTCATAATCTGCTAAGTTTCCAGTGAGTTTTACAACCTAAAATGCATGTTTGGAACTATGAATGACACCTTTAATCCTGTGCAATTAAAAGCCTATGGAGTCCGTATGATAACGAGATAAATGGAAACCTTACGAGGTATGCATCTTAAAACCAAAATTGAAAGCAACACAAGAAAACTGAGGTCTCAACAAATGTCACTACTGACATAGAAATAAAAATTACTTTCAAAAGAATATCGGTTCAATCCATCAAAATTTCATTCATTAAAACTTTATGATGTATTTTGATTTTATTTATCACTACTTTGACATTGTCGGATTCCAATACGATCAAATCAAATGCAATACTACACACGTGAGGACACAATACTTGACGAAAAGGCATTACAATGTTTCAGTTTCTTCCTCATCTAAAATTTAAGTAAATAAATGTTATGTGAAACTCTCACCTAAAGTTGTGACTCAAGTTCACATGTGAGTGGTCTTCCAGCAGTGAAGTTAAAACCATTAGTACCATATGGTATAACAAACTCAACAATTGCATTTTCTGTAAAATGTTCCCACTACCATATGTACTTAATTAGAAGTTGAGTCCAACTGCAAACAACACAGACCCAGCTCTTCAAGTGCATTACGCTAAGGCAGATCAGGATCTTTGCTTTTTACAGTCTGACTTGACTTATAAGCGAATAAATATGGTTTCTTCATACCAATGATATATTCCAAAGTTGTTTGGTAATAAGGTCAGGCTGGCAGAAAAGACTTTTCATATTTTTTCAGGGAACATCTTGCTGCATGCAGTGTCCTTATTACCAATAAGTGAATACTCTATTAATCTTGACTTTAAATTCCTCCTCTATCCTCAGTTTTGAGTCCATGAACCTTGGTCATGTGAAACTGCCATCTATACTCTTGATTGAACTGAAGTCCACAGAGACCACATGTAAAGCTGTCTTCTTGCATTGGAATTGGTGCACTGGCCACAATTATCTGGTCCCGACCACCATGGTCATAATCATCAAAATCCTCCATCTCCTCCACCTCTTCAACATCATCCACATCATCATCTTCTTCAGTGTAAATCTGACGAGCCTTAGTGCCAGTTGACAAACGTGTCCTCACTGACACCGACTGGGCCTGCTGGCCTCGACTTAACTCACTCCTGACCTTTGTGGATGCCTTCCACTCTATGTCATTTTCTTCATCCTCATTAGGAGTCCAGTCCGAGTCTCTGGACTCCGATGGCATGGTGTATTTCATATGACCTTTTCTTTTTATCCTTGTGGATGAAGAGCTGAACTGAGTTCTGGTATCAGAAAGCGAAGACGAGCGACTGGGTGTATGAGGGAAAAGTTCCTGAAAAGAAATAAATGGCAGACGGCTCAAGAGGGATGAGGACTCGTGTGTTACTGAAGTACCTGATTTCCTATTCTCTGGAGATTTTGCCTTCTGCAGTTGGTTATATAATGCAGGGTATCTCGATTCCAGTCTTGTTGATTCCTTTTTTCCTGAACTGCTACTACTTGGAAGAGGTGAGTTAGATGAGGAACAAGTACCTGCCAACCTTGCGAGAACCTCTTTATTGTCTGGTGAAGATGTGCCACTACCCTTGTCCATAGTACTTGAAATGCCAACATGTGGAGACACAGGAACAGTCCCCTTTTTCATTAATGAATTCTGATACCGATATGCATTGGCTGTGACTTTCATGAGCCACTCTTGATCACTGTTGCTCTGAATTAATGTCCTTGGTGAGGAACTTTCCCTTGAATCCTCTGAACTGGACCTTGAATGCACCACTGTATTCTCAACCGACTTGTGTACTGGACGAGTCCCTCTACTCAAAAGACTAGCTAAATGTGGACAATCATTGTCCTTCGGATTTTTATCATCAAGTTCCTGCTGCTGAAAATCCTCCTCACTATCAACTCTCTCTGTCTTTATGATAATGGTGTCATGTTCCACTTCCTGATCTGATTCTGAAGATACCTTCTGAGCATCTTGTCTTTTAGTTTCACTGTTGGGCTTACTTCGCGTCAAATTCATTTCCTCATCTGATGGCCTGGTACCTGAGCCTGTCCATAATTCCTTACCTGAATTACAAGTCAAAGCAGAATTTAAAGGTGAAGACTGCACATTTTTATTAAGGGCCAGATTGTAGGATTCATCATTTATTTCTTGTTTTATTTGGACCTTCTGTGCATAGGAACTACTGGTATCTGTCTCCAACTGATTAGAAGCATGTGCTGTTAAATCATGATGCCAAGAATTCTCTTCACTACTAACCAGACGTGTCTTTGTGACAATGGTGCCATGCTCACCTTCCTGATCTGATTCAGAAAATGCAAGTTGAGCTTCTTGTGTTTTAGTTTCACTATCATTCTTATTTTGTATTAAAATAATTTCCTGATGAGACGCTTTCATTCTTGAGCCTGCCTTCTCATTCTTTTCAGCTGATCCTGTCCATGATCCTGCAGATGAAGTATGATTTGAACTAGAAGAAAAGGGTAATGAAGATTGTGTATTAATGAGCTGACACTGTGAACCACCATTTGTTCCTTGTTTGATCTGGGATACCTTAACATTAAAGCTGCCAGTATCTGTCTCTGACTGACCTGTAGTGTCTGTTGGTGTATGATGGTCCGGACTGTCTGTTTGTAGGCAATGGTACTTTTGACTGTAACATGTCTTGGCGATGCCTTTTTTCTCCTCCCTTTCTGTCTCAGTGATGTGGATAATGTAGGGGACACAACTCTCTCTTTGCCTGATTTTGTGCTGTATGTTTCATCACAACCACTGAGAGTCACTCTTGAAAAATTTTCTCCGGTTTCAATGGATAGATGTCCCTGAGTGAAACTGTCCTTTGACTGGTCTGCTGATGAGTCATTCTGATCCACTAAATCTACTGTCATTTCAAGTGGACTGTCAACATACATTTTAGATGGGGTATTATTCACATGACTCTGCACATCATTCTCAGATAGTTTCCTTTTTCTTTTCTTCTCCTTTAAATCTGAAGAATCCTTAGGGGAAGCAACTCTGCATTCAGACTCTGTTAATATCACTTTGTTACTCTTTACTTGCTCTTTCGATGAAACATATAAACCCATTGTACCTTTCTCCCTGAGTATGTCCACAGATGAATCATCCTTTTTTAGGATTTCATGGATTTTAACTACCTGTTGCTCTGAGGAATCTACAGCAGAAACACAGATGATCCCATCAACTTCAAGTCCAGCTTCTGAAGTATACATTTTGCAACACAAATTCAGGATGGCCTGGTGAAGCATTTTGGACAGCTCTGGATTGATTCTTTTCCACTGACCCTCCATCTTTTAACGTAGTGAGAATCTGCAAAAGGAAATATTTTTTGATTTCACATAAACATCTATGAACAATACTTCACCTATTCTTCCTCAAGACTATAGGATGTACCTACTGAAATGATGGTTGTTCATAAGAGAATTTTTTTTTTTTTACCGTAACAATTGATTCCTAAGAAAAATCTAAACCATGATGAATTGTTACATGGAAAATTTTTGACTTAATGCATAGCCAATAATTTTAAAAAAACCCAAACACTTCTGACATTCTCTGATAATCAAAAATGCTTTTAAAACATTCAACTTCATTCTATAATGAAATGGAAAACTCTAAGTAGACTAATACTGTATTTGCAAACAAGTATGCCACCACTACAGTAAAATAAAGTCCAAAGTATTCAAACATTTATTAAAAGTGCAAACAATGCTTCAGTTGTATGACATGGCAAATTAATTAGGTCATGTATATATACACTGTATTAATTAAACATGTCTATCAAATTAATTTCTTGTTTTTGCACAATCATGCTGACATGGTTTTCACCAAAAAAAAACTACAGACATCCAAAACTTTCAAAATTTCAAAAATGTATTTAAAATTGGAAAACTGCATGGCATTAAAACCAATCAATTGTCATAACAAAATATCGCAAAGTACAATAAATTTAGCATCATTAAATTTCAGGGAATGTTTAATTTCAGGATGTAAGTGAAATAAAATTGTATCAAATTCTTGACAGTCAAAATATAAATGTTTGGAGGCAGTTTTAATCTATGTAATTAAAAGTGGTACATGCTTGCACATCTCAACACAGGCAAAATAAAGTTGGTCCTTATTTCAATATGAGGTACATGGTTAGTCCATCATTACATAATTATGTTGCTGCAAATTTCTGATTAGCACAGTAAAACCTAACCTGGCCAGTACAAGTCATGACATGTACATCAATGATGACCACTATGCTAGGTCCATGATTGACAACAGCATGGATAAAACAATTAAAAAAGTAAAAAAACATTATTTTCCTAAGTCTACAATTGTGCCTACTGTATTATTTTAATGCACATAACATTAATTTCTACCACCAGAGAGAGATGTTTAAAAAAAAATACAATTGCAATCAATGCATTCCTTGAAGTAACATTTTATGGTTCATCTGTTCTCATTTACCGGTATTAGATTATTTGGACAACAGAAATAAACTGTGGGGTTCTTGGTAAGAGTGTGATAAAAAAGAATGATAGGAAGGTCTGTGCTAAAACAATTTATTCATTTTTTTTTATATCCAGCTTGTAGTTCATGCCACACTTTTCAGCTGAAAGTTACTGTTTCAGTGGTGAAAAACTGAGCACGTCTGATCTGTATTTATTTTTGTTGCATATGTGATCAAAGTCCCTTAAAATAGGGTAGGTCTAGATACCTGAACCATATAAGTCATGCTTTCTGTTGATACTTGGTAAAAAGTGGTACTGATTCATTGCAGGCTACATATATCCCCAATCATGCATTTCATAAACATTCTAGGTAAAGGTCAACATGCTTCTATCTACATATATTTTCTTTAAATAACTGTACATACAACTTTATCAAAAATTTCTTTGCAAATTAAATTCACTTGAAATGCAATATAAAATTAATTTTTTTTTGGTGCAGTTATGCAAATGAGCTGCTCAAGAAGGATAGACAGGTGTGTGTGTGTGTATTTTTAATGTAGTTTTAAAAACATTTCAGCAATATTGCTATGATGTCTGCAGGGTGGCAATTTATAGTGATATCTCGCACTGGGGCATCATGCCACAGATATACAGCATCGGGTCCCTCCAGTCATATTATCCTGACACCAGGCTGACCAGTCCTAACCTCTAAATGCTGAGCGCCACATGAGGCAGCTGCTAGTACCATTTTTATAAGTTTTTGGAATGCCTCAGCTGGAGTTCTAAACTGCGACCTCCTGCATCCAAGGAGGATGCTCTAACCACTTATGCCACCAGAGCAGTCATAAGTATTAGGAGAAATATGAAAGTACACTGGGTGTTTCAATCGTTGATGGACATAAAATTAAATTTTCATAAATATAAATAGTACCTGGAATCACACAATCCAAGCTCCCTAAACATAATGGCCGATCGATACATGAAATCAAAACTGAAAGTTGGTTACTCAGAAATTGAGCAAATTGTGGTATCTTTGAATAAGAGCATCTCACAGAAACTTGGATATGATCTTGACCTTTTTGGCGAAATACAGGTGTTATTGATTTGCACTGATGCAAAAATTATAAAAGTTGAATTAGACGCCAAACTGGCTTCTGTTTGTCTGGAAAGTATAATGCCATTTTCATCTGATGAAGGGAGAACCAGGGAAAAGCCCCCACAAGAACTAATGACCCATGAGGACAGAGGTGAGATGTCAGTGTTATGTAAAGGCAAGTGGTTTGACCACTCCACAAAACAAAACAGGGCCCTGGCTTTTGTTTGTCAGTGAAATTTAGGTAAGATCAGTAAACAATTTATTATGGTAATCCTGCAGATTAGTATAGAAATAAACCCTAATTTCAAGCCCTATGTGTGCAAGTGTGTGTGTATATATATATATATATATATATATATATATGTGTGTGTGTGTGTGTGTGTGTGTGTGTGTGGGTGGGTGGGTGGGTGGGTGGGTGTGTAGTCAGACCTTGCTTCTAGCACCTACAGTTCTTGGCTCAACACAAGAAGTTTTCAAAATGTATTCTCCAATTTTTTTCTCAGCCACAAAGAATCGCAAGACATCAAGACATAGGGATCACTTTCTATTCTGATGGTGGCATCATTGTCAATGGCCACAGATGGTGGAGAACTCAAGTTACTGTGTGAAATAGAATTATTAACAAGACCGATGGATATTGTAGCACAATATGCTCTACCTTATGATGAGTGTACCAAAAACTTGGGCTGATTTTTTTATATGCCAAATAAAACATACAGTAATTGCAATTTTAGTTCGACCAACTCCCAGAGTACCCTATCTGCCTAACAGAAACTGTGTTATAATGAAGGGACTTGTGTTGGAGGTAAGGGAGTGTCATACTTTACTGTTAAACATAAACACACCATTAACACTGTACTAATGTTCCGTGTTACCAAATCTATTCCCATGGAAAAAGTTACAAAGTGCACAATGTACTGCACATTGTCCCATAAAATGCAGTGGATGAACTGGCTAAGACAACAGCCAGGTGGTTAGTTCCGGTTCTGGCAATCATGGGCTTCACTGGGTGGCTTTCCTTTTGTCTTTTTCATCCCATTTTAGATAAATGGACAGTTAAAAGTAGTCAGAGTGTCCTCTGACTTTTCCAATCATGCTTCTAGCGTCATCATGAGGGAACTCTGCCAAGCCTTATTTGATAGTCAATCAACAAAAATGTAAACAAAATTGGTTTTATTATTGCAAAGTTATTAATTTTAAGGAAAACCAAAAGTCCTTTGAAGTGACTGATGCTCTTGGCCAAAATGAATTTCCAAAAATCCAGACCATTTTTTTTCCCGTTCACTGCCGAGTGTTATTAGCATCTCTCATATTATTTGGTGACAATACGATTTTCAAATTAGCTGCAGATCGAGTCCATTTTCATTTGGGACCAAGTAGACATCATTGGAAGTGTTTTGGTGAAAACCCCATGTCAATATGGCCATCCATTCCGAGGTGGTAGTGACAACAAGATTTGTAAGATGACCATCATGGCAGCCATATTGTTTATAAACTGCATGATTGGCACAATTTCATTTAGGACTAACATACTGTAAAAAATCTACTGGTGAAAACTCCATGTTGACATGGTCACCCATTTGGGAGCAGTAGAGATAACGCTACTTAGAATATAACCACCATGGTGGTCATACTGAAGGTCTGTATACATAATCTTCCTTTTAGGACAAACTATTCATCATGAAAAACCTTCTCATGAAAACCTCTTGTCAAAATGACATTCCATTTAAAAGTAGCAATAAGGCATACACCTCTTCCCAAAAAATGTGTTTCTGATCACCCAACCATACGTTTCTCACTGCTGAACCTGGCACTCCCCCACCCCCCTTAAAAAAAATCATTTAAAATTCACATTAAATATAAATGTTTAAAAACAGACAAACAAAAATTACCTGTCTACCCTAATTTTAAAACATGTGCAACAGGAAACACATTTTTTTCTTCTTGGCCTAACAAGACTGACACCAGTAAGAACCACTGACCCTAGGGAAGCTACTGAAAAGCTTTTGCACATACCCAAACTTGTTGAACAAAGACACTGGACAGAGATGATATGGGCAAGTGATATGTGCCTTATACCACTCAACCATCTGTGGCCCCTGTCCAGTGGTAAAGCGCTAAATAAAGAATGCAATAAGAAGCAAGGAACTGCATGTTACTCTGATGCAGGGGAAGGGATAGTACTACACCCCTACCTCTATCAAAAACAATTTCAGGAATTCAAGACAAAATTAGTTTCAAGATGGCCACTATGGTGACCAAAATTTGAAATGAGAACAGCACAATTTTCCTGTGGGACACCAGAAGAACTCCTCCTGTGAAAACTCATTGCAATATGACTCTCCATTCAGGAGGATTATCTACAATAAGATTTTCAAGATGGCCACTGTGGTGTTCACACATGTACTGAATATCCTAGTGACATCATTTTCAGTTTATGAACGACTATAGATCACAAGAGGCCTTCTGGTGAAAACCTCATTTTGATCTGTCTGTTAAGGGGAAGTAGTGGTAACATTTTCAAGAAGGCTGCAAGGTGACCAGATTGGAGGTCAGATCAGCACCAAGTTTATTTATGATCAACTTCATAAAAAAATCTTTCAGTGAAAACCTCATACTGATATGACTTTCTATTCAAAACAAAACAAAAACAATATTATCAAGACAACCGCCTCTGTGGTCATACTGAAGTCCAAGCAGAGCCATTTTCATTTCAGATCAACTAACATCATACATGTAAACATTCTGATGAAAACCTCATTTTATAATGATTTTCCATTTGGAATTTGGAGTAATGAGAAGATTTTCAAGATGGATCTGGTGGTGGCCATAAAGGACATGAGATCAGCACTATTTCATTTGGGACCAACTAGACATCGTAAGAAATGTTCAAGTGAAAACCTCGCGTTGATATGACCTTTTTATTCAGGATAAGTAGCTGTAGCAAAATATTCAAGAAAGCCTTGTGATGCAGCGCTCCAAGTTGTAAATTACTTAAGAGTTCCAATTTGTTTGTAAAATTTGCAGAACAGTTAGCTGCTAGGTGGAAACAACAAAAAAAGGGCACAAGCTCATTGATATCAATCACGGGGGCTTGTATCGTTGCTTACAATTTACTTATCAGTTATACATTCATAATCCTACTCATTTATCTCAAAATCCTTGGGCCCAAGGTAATACTATCGACATATGTAAGGGGAGGGTTTGTGTGAAAAAAATCAAAATTTTGTGGACAAGTGAAATTTGTCAGTAAGGAAAGCTTGTCATCAGTGATTAGGCTTTACACATTGAGAAAATAAACAATGGCAACTTTGATTAAATAAGACAAAAACAGAATTTCAAGTAATTTACTCACAGCTTGGAGCCCAGCCTCGACCTACATGTACTTTCCTAATTTTCTATTTATAGCAACTCTATTATGACCCATTTCCAAGAAACACATTTCTTTAATTTGAAACTCTGATTCATTGTACTGATAATCAAGTTAGTGGACCAGTCTGTACTTTTAAAGAAAATGGTTCCAGATGTTAAGTGAAACAGGCTTTTATAGTTTGACTTTTGGATAGTATTTCTTAGAGCAGATGGGTTTTTTAACACTTCAAAACATATCCAATCAGAAAAAGGATAAATCAATACTGCTTAGCAAACTTGGAAAAAGAATATGAGATTGCTGACACTGTCAACTAAAGTTAGACATGTAGACTCATTCAGCTAAGTTAGACATGTAGACTCATTCAGCTAAAGTCAGATGTGTTAACTAGATAAAGTGAGTGCTGAACATAAATAATTTGTCAGTAATGTTTTGTGTTTATATTCTGCTTCTAATTCACAGGACTTTGCCCATATTTGGCCTGCTGCAGAGCCAGGTTAGTAGCAAAAATAAATGTACATTTTCAAATAGTGTACTTTAATTGTGGCATGTAATATATAAATTACACTTTGTATGCTCAGATTACACTTGTTCGCCACTTATATTAGCAAAAATTATGTTTATACCTCTCTTACACTTGGCACGTATACATACATGTACTATAAAAAACCACTAGGTAGGACACTTCTCACAGGACCCATTTAAGAATCAACGCTGTTATTTCAAACTACATTTTGCAATACATAATTTGGGGACCAAATGTTTGCAAATAGTGACTTTTATTTTTAACCTGGTAGCCATTCTGCAACCAACACATCAGATCTACTTGGAGCCCTGTGATGGCCATAGGGATTTCCCTGCAGTGACATTTTCATTTGAGACCAACCAGACAGAAGAAGTCTTCTGGTGAAAACCCAACAAGACATAACAAGAAGTCCTTTAGTGTAAACACAATGTTGATATAACTTTCTATTCAGGATGAGCAGCAAGATTTTCAAGCTGACTGTTGTGACCACCATATCTGACGTTTGACCAGCATCGTTTTCATTTCGGACCAGCTATACCATGGGATGAATATGTGTACAAAGACTCATGGCAACGCTCCAAAAATTATTGGAGAAGCAGTGATAACGAATTTATTCCAACAGATGGATAGATTTCAGAGAACAGTACATCCTAAATACTCTTCTGGCATATGACCAGTAGAGGTAAAAGCAATATTAATTTTGTGATCAGCTGGCTGGCTTTTAATGGCATTTTCAGCACTGTATCATTTATATAATACCAAGGAAATGAAAGTTAAGTACCTTTCCAATAGATACACTCCGGTGACTTTTAAATTACTGCTACTACACAACATTCACTGCATTGTGCAGAGTCAAGTGGCAAGATTTGGAACTTCTTGCAAGGCATGCAAACTGCCATCAAAAGACTAGATGAGGATATTAAAGAGTAAAATTGTACACATCATCTGGAGTAGAGAGTTAGAAAATATCCAAAATCTTAGGAAAATGAACACAACTGCTGAAAAATTACACAGAAAAGGGTGTGATATGCACTTTTTTTCAGACGAGTATTAACAGAAATATGAAAATGCACAGACTAGTAAAAATAAGGCAGTAAAAAGGTTATGATCATCCTATTCTTTGTACTTCCAAAATGTGATGATAACGGAAATGATTGTGAAGCATTATAAGATTAAATACATCACTCCTATACCCGAGTTTAACTTTTCTGCCCTATGTCACTTTTGGTAAACAGAAAAACTCAACTTGCAAAATCCTATTATATAACATATATGCTCACTTATAAGTCAGGTCCAACTGCAAACAACTTAAGTCTCTTTTTTTGTCTGACAATATGCTAGCAGATCAAGTCTATGTTTGTTCTTCTGATTACTCCAAACAAACTACTTATACCCCCATCTGACTATTATGACTCTGTGGTACAAAACTAAGTAAACTGGGCACAAAAAAAACAACTTTTGTAAAAGTCAACAAATAATTTATTTCCCAATAATACAAAGTGAAAATTTTCAAAGAACTTACAATATTGTGAATTAAATTCCAAATTGTCCTAAAAATTCTATCACATGTCCAAATATATATTGAGCATTCCAAATGAATTCCAGTGTTCCAATTCCAATCTTGAATATGCTGATGTACCAATAGCATGCAGGTGTTGATGCGCCAACAGTCTTGATGTATCACAATGATATAATCCCAAAATAATGATTTAGTCCTAAAGTTACTTTGTAATTCCAGTAAAAAATTAAAATAAATAAATCCTCTCAAATTAACAAATGTACACAACAAAAAAGACTGATTCCACTTTCAATGTTAAAACAGGAATGAGCAATTCTAATATAAACAACCCTAATATAAATCACCATTAAGAGGACCATGATAATGGTCATTTTAATGTAAATTTTCCATCAAACTATAAACAAAATTTGATTATGGAATCTTCTAGGGTCATAATCAAGGCTGTATCTAGAACTCAAAACAAGTAAACATGTTTACTCTACATGACATTAGTCATATAAGTCCAAACTCCTCAATCAGCCTCCCCTCCACAAAATACATGTATGTGTGTTTCTGGTTGGCTGACCATCCTCGTTTCTCATTGCTGACTCAGCACTTCTTCCACCCATGAAAAAAAATCACAATATATTTTAATGAACTTAGTTTGTGGCAGAATTTTAAGTCACACATACCTGAGAATGATGATGTTCTGCCTAGTCAGTACGCAATCCAGAACCACCATGACTGTTGCAAAGGAACAAAGTCCTTTGATCATTGCCGTGTGCACAGTCGGCCTCAATACTTCCGCCCAGTAAACTACAAAATGTGGGAAGGCTGGTGCCAGAATAAATGCAAAAGATGAAGGCAAACCAATAAAATATAGTTGACAAGAGGGCTCAAACAGAATGGGGACATGGCCTAAAATTTAAGTGGGAACAGACTAAGTTACAGGCATCATTTGTATATGAAAATTTCACTAAGATTTCTGTGTGCTTAGAATTTGGAAAGAGTACAGACAAGTGAGTCTGACTCAGATCACATTGTGCCTTGGGAAAAGGAACTCCATGGTAAAGCGAGTTCTAAAAGCACTTCCAAGATTTGTGTCGACTTATTTCATAAAAAAGTGGGTGGGTGGGTGTGCATGAGATGGAATTTTAATGTAGCTTTAACAATTTTTCAGTCATATCACTATGATGTCTGCAGTATGGCAGTTTATAGTCATGTCTAGCACTGGGATATCGTGTCACAGACATGTAGCATGATGTCCCACCCAGTCACATTATTCTAACACCAGGCCAACCAGTCCTAATACTAACCTCTTAATGCTGAGTTCCTCACGAGGCAGCTGTAAGTACCATTTTTTAAAAGTCTTTGGTATGACTTGGCCGGGTTTCAAACCCACAACCTCCTGCATCCACAGTGGATGCTCTAACCACTAGGCCACCGGAGTGGTCTCATAAAAAAGGGAAGTGGAATTGGAATTTAAAAGCTTCAAATGAGGCTTCCAGGGTACATGCATGAGGTGACAAAATAGTAGAAAGAAAGGAACAGAAAAGTAAATAGTGGAAGGGAGGAAGTATGAAGTAAAAGGAAGAAGGAAGAAAGGAGAAAGAGGTGGAAAGGAAGAAAGGAAGGAGAAAGAGTGAAGCAGATGAGTAGAAGGGACAACACAAAGAGTAGTGACTCTCTCACATGCAGATCGGAAAATTCTGAATAAAGAATTAACTTATTAAATGGGAATTTGACTAACCAGGTCAATTATCATGTCTATTGTATTGAGCAGAAATTTAAGCCTTTATGTTAAATACATTGATTAATTTGATTCTTTACATTTTATATAAAACTTTTACCCACTGAATCTTGAGTTGTTATATTTAGAAAATCAGCTTCACTGACTGGGGGCCCAAAATCTGTCAAATCTGTTGCAGTATTATTTATAATATGGTAGCTGGATTGTGACATATATATAATGTTTAAAAGAATAAAAAGAAAGAAAACTGACATGCCTAATTTTAAAACCAGTGCAATAGGAAACATGTTGTTTTTTTTTTGCCTTATGGACAAAGGTCAATCATACAGCATAAACTTCATAACAGTGCATTATGCAACTGCAGATCAGGGTCTATGCCATTCACAGTTAGACCTCACTTATAAGCAAGTATATTCAAGTACTGCTTTTTTAAGAGTGTGATTTTTACCAATACTGTAATGCCTACAATCTAATGTAGAATATATTTTAGAATAGTGAAGAAAATGCTTACCTGTCAGTTTTGCTTAAAAATTTTTTCATTAATTAAATGGTAAGTGTGCAGGTGAGTTGTTTTTCTTGTTTGTTCGTCACTAAGATCTGATCCTTATCCCGGATTTGGCCATGGAAGGTTGTTAGAAATCAAAAGATAAAGCACTGCACTGACTTGCAGTTTCAGCAATATTAGTATTAGGTACAACCATATGGTTTTCAGGGGGAGGTCATCCCTGATACAAATAAATGAAAATTAACCATTCTGCAAAACAACACAAGCATCACGTGTCATAAGAGTAACATAAAAATATGTACAATATCGGGAAATATTTCCATGTTTGGTTGAGAAAAAAATGTTTATGAAATCAAAGATAATGATGCACCTTAATGCATGGGCCAAACAATGAACATCTTATTTTAAGCATGGTTTGTTTTATATTTGAGAAATTATGCATTGCTTTTGCTGTAATACATACAGAAATGGTTTTACCAATGATTTACTGAATGTCATTGAAAACTTTAGCACTTGCAACAAGAAACAAGAGCGTAAAATCTCAATTTGTATTTTTCAGCAACATACTGCAAGCATGAGAGTGTTAAATTTGTATGTATACTTTCACCACTATCTAAAAAAGTAAATAAATGAAAGAACAATATTGCGATAATTTAGATAAAAACAGAAGGACACTCCACTCCATCTGCCCTCATCCTAGACCATATCTTCTGCCCTTCAAAAGTCCTCCCCTCTGCCTCTCTTGAGATCATAATGTCAACTTAAAACTTTTTCCTGTTTGTATGCCAAAACGATATGAAATTTGGAAATCTTATCAACTGCGTCAAGTCATTTAGCTCATAAAACTGAACAAAATGAGTGCCTTATTTCAATAAAGTAACCATTTTGATAAAAATTCCTGTATTTCCATCCCCTACATATGGAATTCCTTGCTGTAATACTATAATATACGGATACAGAAATTTAGTTAACCATCAGTAATTATTATACGAATCAGATAATAAAAGGTAGCCAATGTTGTTACAATTATGATTTTCAAACACCAAACAAAACACGTTTTACAAAATTCAATGATCTTTACCTTTAATATTTTCTTTTCTGCTTCATGTTATTTGGAAAGGTTTGTGCTATTTTTACATTTTTCAAACTACCTTTTGTAATGCCAATGTGACGTAAACACTACAAATATTTTCATGAGCAGCTGTTGATTAAATCAAAATGACAAATACATGGAGATATACATGTATCATATAGATATGCAATTTATGGGATGTAAAACGTCCTGATGAATAACTGTGACAAACTTCAACACTTTGCTAGGAAAGAATTTTTTCAAGGAAAGAGTTTTTTAAAGGCTGACCTTGAGTGGATGGAATGAAAGAATTTGTTCTGTTCGAGAACTTGATACAAGAACAGCAGCAAAAATTTACAACATAGATTAATTTTTACATTATGAAAATGGAACAATAAATATAGACTATCCAGAGTTTAATAGGATTCTACGCAAGTTCGTAACATTCCAAACATTCAAGTTGCATGCCATTTTAGTACTGTTTAGACTCACTTATATGTCAAATCACACTGCAAACAACAAAGATCCATATCTGCCATAGCATAATGTGCCTGCAGATCTGAGTCTATGCTCTTTGTTCTACTGATTACTCTTAACAGACTGCACAGGCCCAGATCTACCAGTGAATTATACAATGGCAGACATAGGTCTGTGCAGTTTGCAGTTGGACTCATCTTATAAACAAGTATATATGGTATTCAATGGGTGTTTTTTTCCCACACAGGTGAAATAAGTTTTTGCATATGGTATAGAATATGATGTCATAAAATTCATGTTACATCACAGAAATGTTTTTCAAACTTTTAATAGTTATTATTAAGTTCCCCAAATTGCCGGATTTTAAAATGCTAAATTAGGGGCAATTATTTTCAACATAGAGATGGTTTTTTTGTAAAAAGAATTAATTTTCTTGATTCAGAAAAAAGATTTATCACAAGAGTCCAATGGAATCTTTTTCTTACAGTTTTTGCAAGACTACTGAAAATATCTACCTGATGTTATAATTGTGTGTTACTGGAGACACCAAAGAACCAATCTTACTTTACAGCAGTGCACACTAAGTTCATTAGTAAATGAACAACCAGTAATTGGTTGGAGACGAAACACAACACCATTTTTACATTTTCACTGCAGATTATGAAACACATTAGAAGACTCTCCAAATGAATAATCTAAATCATCATCTTGAAAGATTTAAGTTGGCAGAATTTCTTTATAAGTTTGTTTTCCAGTTTTATTGGCTTATAAGCCATAATCTTGATAATTTAAATGTTTGTGTCCCTTATTACATCCAAGGCAAGGATTTTTATTAGTTTCATGATTAGAAGTTTTCATTGTCTCATTACATCATCAACAACAATATGTGTATGCGGTGTAATTTTTATACATTTTCTGCTATTCTTAGAGATAAATCATCACATTCATGATTTTAACAAGAGATGTAATTTCAAACCTACAATGTATCACAGTCTGGACTGGGGATGGTGGTATACACATTATATTTTCATTTATCAACTGTAACATGCCCATAACAAGATATTTTTACTTCTAGTGACTGCAAACAACTATCTTTTTATTTTCGTGAAATAATTACTGTCTATACTCACTTATAAGTCAATCTGCAAACAACAAAGATCCTGATCTGCCATAGCATAAATGTACTGGCAGATCAGGGTCTACATGTATGTTGTTTGTTCTATCTAATATACTCCTAACAAACTGCACAGACCCAGATTTATAAGCAAGTACATAATGTACTGTTATGAAGTCATCCTAAATCCAAGTCCTACAAGTGGTGCTGAAGCTTGAAAAAAGTACATCACAATGGACACAAAGTGAAAATAGTTGTACAGTAATAACAGGCTGGAAAATCTAAGGTTCTTAAAAATCAGCCATGAGACTTGAATTGTTTCTACATGAATTTAAAGCCATGTACCCTGCAAATTGAAATCAATCACCAACTTATAACTATTTATTCCCTTTTCCATCTTTACTGAGAAAGTACATGTATTATATACACAATTAGTACTTTACAGGTATAACTGTGGCAAAAAGTTGACATACATGTCTTTTATCTGTCAATTAACCAAAACAAATGTGCTTTGTATCATATTAGGCTATTATGAATGGGTAGCATATCAATTATCACAAACTACTTGATACAGACATTTGTCAGTGATTTTTCCAGTTGTTGCACAAATATTTTACAAGAATTCAAGACATAACCTTGCAATACAAACTATTTCACACAAATGTGCTAGAAATTCTCTTCGTGTTATCTGTGAACAAGACATGAAGCAGGTCACCGAATCCATTATCCATGCATGCTCAAACAAGGTCAGAATCTTACGAAATAGGCATACAGTTTGTCAGATTTTGGGACACAACACCTACAACATGAATATCACATCCATACATTCTGAAAAATAATTTGATATTTGTATTTTCTACTGCCAATCTCTACATGATTTCAAATTGCATAGTTCTGCTTTCTCAGTAATTTGAATGCTAATCAAGAACTGGGCATTTTGACTCCAATTAATCATGACACACTAAGAGTGGACATGATATGGGTATGTCCTTCACATTTTTTTTCAAAAATTTTTAATGTGTAAATTAATTTTACTTATTAGCAATTAAACAATATAAATTTTGCATCTGTTGTTGTCTTTCAATGACCTGAGCACAGCTTTAATTTGTTAACTATTTCTTGAAATATGAACATTTTTAGATGTAACCCTTATTATATATATATATATATATATATATATATATATATATATATATATATATATATATATATATATATATAATAGTTTTTCACATATGTGAGATCATTAATTTATTTATTTATGTTAAAATAAAGAGCTTCTTTTACATATGTGACATTAATGTAGGAAATAACTGGTTTCAAATACATGAGAAAGAATGCCACATACACCTATCCCTCAATAACTTACACATAATGGGGTTCAAAAACACAGAACGCAGTATAAGCGATGGTATGAGTTACCAAGAGACCTCTGAATGATTAAGAAGGGGACGCCATCCTGGCTGAACATCAATAGTGAGAAAAGGGGCGGTGGTGGCAGTTTAATGGTTTGATACTTGTTTTTTTAATCACATTGGGAACAATTGTCAATATAAAGCTTTCTCTAATGAAGTTGTTCACTTTCCTGTCTGAATTAACTTTATTTTAAAGAAAACCAACCTCTAAATGATTATTAAAAAACATTAGTGCACCAAGTGTACCAGCAAAAACACTGCATATTATCTTCCTTGCAGTAATAATCTAGTAAACTCATTTTGCCCAAATATAAAAGATCACCTCACTTGATAACTACTTCTGCTAAACTGATATAATTTGTCATTTAAATGCAAACCAAGGATATTCCTAAATTAGCTTAACTGTTGCGCTTAAAAAATCAAAATGTAATATCAAACTCTAAAGTTGATTTATTATATAAGCAATAAAAATAATTACTCATTTAATAGGCTCACAAAAGAAACACACACATGTATGTATGGATGTATGGATGGATGGATGTATGTATGAAAAATGCACTTGTCCCTAAATGGCATTTTTGAAAATTTTACTTGTCTGACTTTAAAAATGAACAGTCTGTGACACTGAGCTATAGGGTTTGATAACCCTGCACATAAAAAACAAGATTTCACATCTGAATAAAACAGAACATATCACATTTATGATTACACTGAAAATGAATTAAAAGACAGGACTAAAACAGTAATTTAAATTCACAGTGCTTATTTAATTGGTATTTCTTAAAATGTTGCAATCAGTAGGCATCACTGACATTTCATCAATCAAAATTTCAAAGATATTGTCAAGAAAATTAAACAAAATATATGACTTGTTATTAAAAGTTGCTAATTTTATTACATTGTTCACCAATTCAGTGCATTAATTGCCATTTTTAATAACACCAGAGTTTAATTTACCCGTTTTAATCACAATTTACTTCTGATTCAAAAAATAAGGGACAATTCTGTGGTTATTTTCCAGGAAAAACAATTGGATCCTTGCTCAACCCAGTGTTATAAAAGAGTTCACGAGTTACTGAGGGAAAGGTGAACAGTTTATGTAAAAAAAAAATTTCACACAAAATAATTTACATATTTAACTCGTCTCAAAACTGAATTTCATGTGTGCAAACATAGAATTGCATCTTGAGTGAGCCCAGTAGGTATTCCCCCATCCCCAACTGCCAGTGTCCTCCAGGGGGCCACGAGTGGCCGAGTGGTCTAAAACGCTCACCGTTATGGATCACTGCCATCTCACCTCTGTCTGCATGGGTTCGAGTCTCGGGCTCAGCCAATGTGGGTATGTGAGAAAGCTTGCCAGTAGCTTCTCGTGGGTTGGTGGTTCTATCTGGGGTTTTCCCTCCGCCATTTATAGCCTAGCTTGTGCTGAAAAATGGCGTTAAACCCTATAACAATAACAAGAACAACAACAACCAGTGTCCTCCTACTGTCAATGTGGGTTGTTTTTAGGCATGAGAAAACTTTAAACTGCATCAAATCTTAATTCCTAACCAGAACTGTTAGAGTTTGCATGACTGACATAAAGCTTTGTATGGTAACAGTGACAACACTACCAAATATTTGTTATGAAAGGGGTAAAATTTCAAACATGTTTCATCAGATTGTACAATAAGGATGTTTAAACAAAACTTTAATTACTGAAGGATTGGAAAATAGTATTAGTTTTGATAAATTTCAGAAAAGATCTCCACTGTCAACACATATTCTCTTTAGGCCATTCAAACATTATTCTAAATGACCTTTCACGTGACCGTTGTATATACTGCGTAAAAGATCAGCTTCCACGAAAAGCATTGCAATTGGTTTCTTGTCTTTCTACACCTACCAAAAAGTCCGAAATTTCATAATACAAGAAAATGAATCACAATATTCTTTTAAACTTTATTCGGTAACCTGACACTGACGTTTATGTTTGTGCTGCGATCATTACATCGACAAATGAACTAAGTTCACCTTGACCCGACCTTGAACTATATATTCCGGTAAAACGAGGAGATGCCATTTTGATCACGTCACTCCTACCAACTTAACAAACTTTATACAGAGCACACGACCGTGATCTTAGTATTTTAGCAACATCCTAAGTTTTTAAATTGTGTTACCGTCTTTTGAAAACAAACCAAGAAGTAAATTCTGCCTTAAATGTTAAGAAAGTGAGGACAAAGTTCAATGAGTTTCTACCTGGCGGCCAAGGTCGCTTCCGCTAAGTTTACACTGAAATGGCTATTCCGCAGCAATGTCTTTCGACACTCACTCTCTGGATCCTATCTTCTCTCTCTTTGTTACATTTAGCGATTCTTGTTTGTAGGTCCAATGACTTCTGTGAGACGATAAAAAATTAGATATCACTGGAGACATTAGACTGCGTCAGTGTTGTTGTTTCTCGGCTTGTAACGAACATGTTTGACCCGGAACTGATAGACAAATCAACGTTTAGAAACATTTTCTTCCGAAACGAATATTAATGGACTGAGTCTGTGACTAGTTTAAGTTGTCAGAGATTATACAAGAAAACTGAATGAACAACAAAATTCTTAACTTACAGAGAAATAAAATGTGCTATATATTTATCACTGTTTTTAATAAAACTTTAACGGCAACGGCTTAGAACGAACTTTGCAAGGGAAATAACCTGATCAGCAATATTTACATTTTTTTCTGTGTTACTTCTCTTGAAACAATTCCTACCTTATTTATTGAGCCTGATTGTATAATTGCGTTTTCTTAAATAGTTATCCAAACATTTATTATATTTCTTTAATGTCCACACATACCTGTTTATTTCTGCTTGTTTTCTCCTATACTATGTGATATTGTGAGTACCCAAACCAGGGCACGCATTTCTGCTGCAAGAAAATTGTGGGGTTATAGAGATTTTAAAAATAAAGCGAGTTATTAATTTTGTTCAATGTTTCTTGGAATTTATTTATTTTTAGTAGATGCATGAACTGGCCAGACTTTTATAAAAGAGGGTTGAATGGGGGGGGGGGATTAGAAATTAGACAGCTTTTTAGTATTGACTTTTACATTTCTAATTATGATTCAATAATGGTGTTACTACAAATTCAATTGGGGCGGTGAACCCTTTCAAAATATATACTTCCTTGATAAAATAACTAACAGAAAGCACACAATCTTAACAGACTGAACCTTTTTAATTTAAAGTGCGTGTGTCTATCAAAATCTTTTTCCGCGTAATTTTGTTGTTGTTTTTGTTGTTTTGGCGGGGGTGGAGGACATGAGGAATGCAGAAATGACAACCATTAGTGTTATTAGTCCTGGGAGATATTAAAGACGAATTTCGATTAGTATGTAGTTTTGTATTTCCTATTCGTTGAATTTATTGCTTTTTATGAAAGAGCTCTAGCGTCTTTCGTAGTGTACCCTGCTGCTTTTTTTTTT